>JANTPZ010007119.1:0-10341 GCA_025593235.1 Vachellia pachyceras | reverse complement strand
GCAAATTTAAGATTTGTTCCATTTATATAAAAAAAATATGTAAGCTCTAATGATATTTTAGAGCAGTATCTTCTTCAGCAATAAATTAATATATGAACTTTATGTAAAAGAGAAAACAAGAATCATATATCATGTAGGAACTTGCAAAAGGATAAAATAAAGCAAAGATTTAGTATATGTAGCATACTTCAGCCAAGAAATACATAGTTTTAGTGGAGCCATTCTCAGAAACCACGGGAGGGGCAGATTCTTTCCTCTGTCTCTCTGAAACCATCTGAGAAAAGGTTCCAATGAGAAAAAAATTTATCGCTATTATGATAATGAACACAGCTCAAAAAACGGAAGTAATACAATATAGATATTCTAGGAAAAAACAGATCGGTAAATCTGGTTCACACCTCAGCTTCAATTTCACCAAGAATGGCTGCAACTCTTGCATGAAAAGTTTTTTCCCCTTCAACCTAAAAAAGCATAAACACAATCTACATGATCAAAATCCAAAATAATTACACAAGGGTAAATTACTCTTCCATGATAATCCGCTTAATTATACAACCCTATATAAGGGGTGCAGCCGTAAAACCAAAAGATAAGCTACACCAGCAGTGCTTAGAGTTACTCCCAATTGGATATAACAATACTTGAATTTGATCCAATAGTACCATATAGCAAATAGTTGTATTGAGAGTTGAAAATACGGATGATAAGTACTTCCCTAAACATAGCCTAACCACTTCTTTAAATCTAGAAAAAAGTAAAATTATTCCATAAATAATATTTAATTCATAACAATAACGTTTTATTGTACAAATAGTTAACCAACGTAAGTGCTATTACAAGTAAAATAACAAAAAATATATATTTAATAATTGTATTTAACAAAAATAAATACTGGCATAAAAAGTATTAAGAAATACATGTTTTCATAAGTTAAATTGTCGATTATAAAAAATAATTCTGTTGTTGAAGGTATTAGGCCAATATTACTTTTTTGTTTTGTTTTTTGTAGGTTGCTTCTTTTTTCAGTTTGAGGAAAGCGAGAGTAATTATCACAAAGGGAAGGTGCACAGAAGGCGAGAGTGATTCCAAGTTTATATTATCAATCATGTTCATGTGTAAGCACACCATAGCAACAAGTCTCTGGAAAGTCAGTCTTTGCTGTTGTGCCTCGACAGCAGCCAATGCAGCTGCAGCTTCTTTACCCAGAACGGCCATGTTTGCTTTTAGCTCCTGCATCTTTGCTTCTGAAGCATGAAGTTTTGCAACATTTTCAGCAGTTGGAGCCTCTCTTACACGTGCTTGTCTCCTTGATACCTCTTCCCTCTGATTGAATTTTTAAAAACCAATCACGTTATAATGCTCAACGAAAAGTAAGAATATCAATGTCTAAACGATGAACTAACATAGCCTGGGACACAGTTTCTCTCTGGTTACTAGAATGCACCAAACAGAGAAAAGAATTCACCAATTTACTGCACACTCCATGCCACAAATAATAGAGGAAGTTCCCATTCGACCAAAGCTACTGATTAAGTATAGAGATTGAGGAGCCACATTCCAACTTTTGACTTACATGTGTCTCTGCTTCTTGTCTCATCCGACTATATCGCTGACCAAGATGGCGAGCATCCTCCAAAGGTGCACCATGGATCATTGATCTTAAGGGGTCTAAAACCTGAAAAGTAAAAACACAGGATTCATGCTGCTGTCCTGATGGATTTAAAAAAGATACAAGACAAAAATCATCTTTCTGTCATGGGTCCAAAAATGAAGTCATTATCAATGTCATTACTCTATAGTTGTTTTGTACTGTTTTAGTACATGAGCAAAATTTTGTTTCGACTGCACATGATTTTTTATCCTTTAAAGCTTGTGTCATTATCATTTTAAAGTACTGGAACTTCCATGAATTCATAGTCGCATTTTTTTTTTCTTTTAACAAATGAGGAATTCATAGTTTCATGTACCAAAGTGATGCAAACATTCTGAAGAATCTAATTGATAACGAAACCATCTCACAAGTGCCCATAAGAAGGGTTTTCTGTAAAAATTTAATAGGGAATAACACGGAAATCCCCACCAACTACAAGTGCCTGGTTTATTTTTCGTTCTGATTTCCACAAATGTGATGAAAATTTTAAAAAGGTTTAGGGGCAGCGTTGAGTGGAAAGATCTATCAATATAGTTATAAAAGCCAATCGGCAATTTAGTCTTCAAAACTAGTTATTATATATCATGATCTATCCAATAACATAATATTGTAAACAATTGTCTCATTCACCTCAAATGTAACTAAATTTAAAAATGAAATGGTAAAGCAGAAGCAAGTGGTGAAGAAATGGGGAAGATTTCACATTTGCAAAAGCTGTGTGAACTGCGCTGTAGAAATTAAAACAAGGAAATGTCGCCATATGGCATAGTAAGAGAAATCCTACAAACCACGCCAGGTAGCTAAAGTAGCAACATGAAAATCTTTTGTCCCTAGTAGCATATTGAAGATCTACCTTTTACATTATCCAAATTAAGTATCAATGCATTATCACTTTTTGTGACCAATTAAGTAGAAACATCAAATTAATATATTCAAACGAGAACACAGTATGACACAGATGATAGTGCTGTAGAATTTAGTCCTGGACGATTAATATATCATATAATAAGGCTGGAAGTGTGGCATCCCCTTGTCTTAGTTCAAGACCATTACAAAACAAATGAAATTAAAGGGAGGGAGTATAGGAACAGAAATTTGATTCTAATCAATAATTAAATCACTTAAATGTAGCAGCACAAAAAACAGATAATTACTATTGCATTCATAATAAATAACTATACAAATGGAAAACATATGAAAAGTCAACCTGTGAAGACAAAAGCCGATTGAATTCTTCTTGCTCCTTTTCGACGTGTTTGCGAGCATCGCCATATACTGATGCAGCCTTAGCCAATATGGTGTCACTGCTGTTTTCTGCTCCATATCTACAGCAATCCTCAGAAAGCTTCATTCCTGTCTACCATGGAGATTGTTTATAATGATTGCTCAAAAATCACAAGTCTTTATACAAAGTTGCAAGGCGCTTCTTATTGCAAACTATATGTTATCATGAGTGTTAAGTGTGAACTGCATTCACACGACAAAAACAAATTACCTGCTTCAATATGCTTATAACCCACTGTTGTAAATATCTCTGCTGCTTTGACAATTTCCTTTTGAAAATCCTGGATCAGAAAATGGTATCACGCATATCAAGAAATAGAAAGCCAGCAAGAAAATAAAAATCACCCATCAATAAATATAATATTTACTTGATAAACTCTATACAATATAATTCCTACAACGAATGGTGTTCACAAAGGCTACACGGTCATATTTACCAAAATCTGACATCAACTTGTATGTTCTTGTGTTTTATGAGCATTATAGGGTAAGCATCATCAGATAGCAACAATTATACAAATATACACACGAGCAAGCACATATAACTCAGATTCTAGTATTCTACTATAAGATATCTTCAACTAGACTTGGGGGGAAAGCTTGTAATAAAGAGATGCAGTTCCAGACTGGTTGCTTCAATATGTTTACTCACTCTTATGAGTTGTGACCCTCAACTAATAAAACACCATGGATAGACTTTCTTAACATGAGCATTATATACTATTTTGGTTCCTAAAGTAAGAAATTTTTTTCCACTCTGAATACCGATGAAAAGACTCTAAAATTCAGCAATAGTTGACGATCCATCTATCCAAGACAACCAGCAAACGGAAAACACTGTACCTTTCCTGCACGGGTGCACCTATACAATTTTTCTAGTTGTTGATGTCTCTGCAGTTCAACCTCATCAATGACCATGACATCTGAACTCTCATAACCACTGGTGCCGAACTGCTTTATCATAGCCTAACAAATAAACGAATTAAATTAAATCCCACATCCAATAGGGTACAGAGGGCCACGCCAATAAGTATTTAATTATGTGTTGAGAGCAGAAACTTGCACAGTGCCACAGTATTTGAGGAGGAGGAAAAGCATTAAGTCACACCAAATAATAGATACCCATACAAAGAACTGTTATTAAACACTGCCAATAACGTGATTTAGTAATGGTCTGCAAAAAAAAAAATGTATGCATATTCACTGAAGTTTATTCGACCATGGCAGCATCAAAAAAATCTTTCTCTGAGACATTCTTGGAACATTTTAGATCAAACAGAATTTTAGCATCTTAACTAAAGTTGAATTCAGTCAAGTAGCAACAAACGAACCCATCTTCAATGCATTCTTGAAGATCTTTAGAATAAGAAAACAGGAATTCAAATGCTAAAACTCGTCCAACTTCTCATAAATTGCCAGGATAAAGGAAAATCTTGCGACCCTTGTAATTCCGGACCCACGAGGAGGGAAAAGGATGGCAAGAACACACAAAATTCAAACTCCCAAAATCTTGCCTTTCACACAATACCTACAACCCATCTTCAAATGCTTTTCTGGAATATTTTAGAATAAGTAAAGAATTTTAAAGCTCAAATAATCAGATTTTCTTAAACCATACCCAACTTAATGCGAATTCAGGCTTGTCGGAGTAAAAATTCAGAACCCAAGATTAGGAAGAAACATATGGCAGTAGAATACTAACAAGTTGAAAGATCAATTTTTCCTTCCTTCCCAAAATGCTTCATCATCAGAATGCTAGTTAGACGGAGCATGAAGGAATCGTGGCACTAAAAATTACCTGCTGTTGTTTGGCTACTTGGTCTTTGAACTTGCTGGCTTGTCTCCTCAAAGCGTCCATGGCTAACGCCTATGCTCTCTTCCTTCGGCAATGACAGAGAAATGGAAGCAAGTTACAGATTTTGGAGGGTGAAATTACGGCAAAATGAAGTTGGATTTTGTTACATGATAAACGTGGAAGAGAGAAATGATAGGCGGGAAGGGCACGGACCTAACACGTGGCCAGCTGTAATAGGATCCGCAGAATAACGGCTTCGAGTCAGTTAGGAGTAGCCGTTATTCTGTTGCATCATCACACAAGATATATGAGTGTGGAGTCTTGTACTATGGACATGAATAATAAGATTTTAGTCAGTTCCTCTTCTTCTCTTCTTGCTTTCCTTCTCTCCGCTCCGCGACTCTGTACCAACTGGTATCAGAGCCGGCCGCTGATCATGGCACCGGAGACGCGCTCATCCGATAAGATCACCGACCTCGAGCGTCGCTTCGACGATCACGCGGTGGCAACAGAACACAATCGGGCCCAATTGGAACAACACACCAGGGAGATCGGGGACATCAAGAAATCTATACTCCGCATTGAGGACTTCCTACAAGACATCAACGTGACCATGAAGAACCTCACACCACCCGGAATGGGCGAACAACAGGGGGGCTCGACGAGCAGCGTCGCGCGCCAAACACCGATGCAATTTGGAACGTTCCAGGCCAATACGGGCCATTACCTCCCGCCAACTCGTCATAGCCGCGTCGAGTTTCCACGGTTCGACGGCAACGACTTTAGGGGATGGTCCTATCGGTGCCGTCAATTCTTCACGGTGGATGGAACACCGAACGATCAACGGGTTCGTCTTATCAGCATTCATCTTGAAGGCAAGGCTCTTAAATGGCACCTGACATTCATGAAATAGAGGCGCGAGGAAGACGTTAACTGGGAGGAGTATTTCGCACAGATGGAGGCACGATTTACAGATATTAGACTCTTAAACCCAATGGTGCAGATCAAGCAATTGCATCAGACCACGATGACCGTCGATGAATACATAGAGGCCTTCGATGACCTACTTACCGAGATAAATATACCGGACGACGTTGCGATGAATTGCTTCCTTGGGGGGCTGCGACCCGAGATTCAATCCGCGGTGGACGCCTTTAAACCTACAAGTTTGGCAAGCCTCATGCAAATGGCTCGCATACAGGAACGATCTCTTAGAGCCTTTTGTGATACCTTTGCTTCACCGAGACCACGTGCCCCCTTGTCAATCGCTCCCCCGCAGATAACAGGGCCTCCTTCCGGTAGCGTACCACGTGTGGCCTCGACAGCACCTCATAAATCAATGGCACAGTTCTCTTCTCAGGTGTCCGCGGCATTATCTACGAACTCAACGGCAAAGAGACCCTCCTTGACCCTATCAAAAAAAGACATGGAAGAACGCAGGCGCAAGGGTCTCTGTTACTGGTGTAACGATAGATACACCAGCTCCCACAGATGCAAGGAGTCACAAATCATGATGCTCGTCATTCCCGCACAGGACGAAGAGGAGTTTATGGACGCGACAGACACACTAGACGGACCACCGCCTGACAACCCACCCCATGCCACCATCAACGCAGTGGAAGGACGTAAGGGGTACTCTACGCTGAAGGTGGAAGCATACGTTAAAAGGCAGCGGGTGATCGTCCTCATTGACTCAGGCAGCACACACAACGTGATCGACCTCTCCATTGCTAAAAGACTGCACCTCCCCATTTGCAGGGGTCCCGATCTTCGAGTGAGCACGGCCGGAGGCCAAGATATGGTTATAAGCCGAAGGTGTAACAAGGTATCCTGGACAATGGCGGGCACTACGTTCGAAGACGACTTTCTGGCGATGGAATTGGGTACGTTTGACGTTATCTTGGGAGCCCAATGGTTAGAGCGCCTAGGGCGAATTATCTTGGACATGCGCCAAGGTTTCATGGCCTTCATGCATGAGGGCTGTATCTGTGAACTGCGTGGGCTTGGATCACCACCTATCGACATCTCGGACAACGAATCAGTGGCGACTGACATACGACGAGCGGCTCATTCCTTCCTTGTGTGTGCAATTCCTCCAGATACAGCGGTGATAACAGCCATAAAGGACGACCCTCCCCTTTCACCCGTACAACAAAGGGAACTAGAAGAGCTCCTGCATGCATTCGAGGACGTCTTCGCCGAACCTCATCGACTACCACCCCCACGGAACATTGACCACAGGATACCCTTGAAGGAAGGGGTACCTGTAAGTGCTCGCCCATACCGTTACGGTCCGGTGCAGAAGGATGAGATAGAAAGGCAAGTCCAGCAAATGCTAAATATGGGATTCATACGCGACAGCCAGAGCCCATTCGCAGCACCCGCTGTCCTGATACATAAGAAAGACGGCACATGGAGGTTTTGCGTCGATTACAGGCGTCTTAATGAGGCAACCGTGAAGAACAGGTTCCCCATACCCCTTATCGAAGATCTAATTAATGAACTCAGGGGAGCGCATTACTTCTCCAAGCTAGATCTCCGCTCGGGCTACCACCAGATACGCATGCATTCCGATGACGTGCACAAGACTGCATTTCGAACGCACGAAGGGTTATATGAATTCCTCGTTATGCCTTTCGGGTTGAGTAATGCACCCGCCACCTTTCAAGGCTTGATGAACTCTGTTTTTCGCCCTTGCCTGCGCAGATTTGTTCTTGTTTTCTTCGATGATATCCTGGTATATAGCAACGATTGGCAGGCGCACTTGCAGCATCTAAACAGAGCCTTAACCTTGCTCCGTGAACACAGCCTCTTCGCTAAGCGTAACAAATGCACCTTCGCGACAACCATGGTCGACTATCTGGGCCATCGTATATCCTCCAAGGGCGTAGAAGCCGATCCTAATAAACTGGCAGCTATTCAGGAATGGCCAGTGCCATCGTCACTACGGGCATTACGAGCATTCTTGGGTCTAGCGGGGTATTATAGAAGATTCATTCGAAACTTTGGGACTATATGCCAGCCGCTGACAAACTTGTTAAAGAAGGGGGCAACCTTCAAATGGTCACATGAGGCAGAGCAAGCATTTACGAGGCTCAAGGAGGCAATGTCATCCCCACCTACGTTGGGACTGCCAAACTTCAACGATAAATTCATCATCGAAACGGATGCGTCGAGCTCCGGAATGGGTGCAGTGTTGGTTCAACAGGGGCATCCCCTCGCCTTCGCAAGTAAGGCATTCGGCGGGAGAACAAGGGTATTATCAGCATACGAAAGGGAACTGATGGCCATCATTTTTGCCGTAAAACAATGGCGTTCGTACCTCCTCGGCCGCACATTCGTCATACGCACAGATCATCTCCCTCTCAAGCACTTGTTGGAACAGCGCTCTGTTTCACCGGAGCAACTTAAGTGGGTTAATAAACTATGGGGCCTTCATTATGAGATAGAATATCGCCGTGGAAGAGAGAATATAGCCGCGGACGCTCTCTCTCGCTGCCATGAAGGATCCCTGGCTGCCCTGACTTCCCCGACTACGGAACTCTACGAGAGGGTTCGTCAATCCTGGGCCACTGACGGCCAACTACAGCAACTTATCCAGGAGCTAGAATGCGAGCCAGCCTCCCACAACCACTATTCTTGGGAGGGCAATCTTCTTCGAAGAAAGGGACGGCTGGTAGTCGGTGCAGACCGAACATTGAGGGCCGACCTACTACAGTATTTTCACGCAGATGCAGCTGGGGGACATTCGGGCATGACACCAACGTATAAACGCATTTCAGCCGTCTTTTATTGGAAGGGACTGGGAAGGGACGTTCGCAGATTGGTGCGCGAATGTGAGACGTGCCAACGTTTTAAATATGAGACCGTGGCTTCGCCAGGGTTGCTTCAGCCGTTACCAGTCCCAGATCACATTTGGTCGGAACTCTCCATGGACTTCATCAGCGGGTTGCCGAAGTCCTTCGCCAAAACTACTATCCTAGTCGTTGTCGATCGTCTTAGCAAGGCTGGTCATTTCATTGCCTTGAGGCATCCTTTTTCAGCGGTGGACGTTGCACAAGTCTTCATGGATCACGTCGTCAAGTTGCACGGCTTCCCTAAGTCCATTGTCACGGATAGAGATCCCCTCTTCTGCGGCAAATTCTGGAAAGAATTATTTCGCTTATTCGGTGTCAAGCTGCAATATTCTTCGGCGTATCACCCTCAGTCGGATGGACAGACCGAGGTGTTGAATCGTTGTTTGGAAGGCTATCTACGGTGCATGACAGGAGACTTCCCCAAACAATGGGCTCGCTGGCTTCCCCTCGCTAAACTCTGGTATAATACGTCCTACCACACAGCGATTGGCATGACAACCTTCCAGGCAGTATACGGCAATCCACCTCCCGTCCACCTTCCGTACTTACCAGGTGACTCCAATAACGACATGGTCGATCGTATTTGTCTTTCGCGGGAACTCACACTTCAGCAGCTCCGAACCCACCTGATGAAGGCCCGGCATAGGATGGTTCAACAGGCCAACAAGCACCGTAGTGAAAGAGAATTCGCTGTGGGAGACCACGTTTTCCTGAAGCTGCATCCCTTCTGCAAGACTGTGCTCAACAACTCGGCGTTGCACAAGTTGGCAGCTCGATATTTTGGCCCCTTCGAAGTTCTGAAGCGTATTGGCGCAGTCGCATACGAACTCAAGCTTCCTACCGGGTGCCGCCTACATCCGGTTTTCCATGTCTCCCTGCTGAAACGCTCTGTTCGCCTAGGTTCAATAGCGACATCGACATTACCTCCCGTGGATGACGACGGCCAGATCTCGGTGGCCCCAATTGCTATTATGGACCGCAAATTAATCAAACGAGGCTCACTCCTGATTACACGCCTCTTGATCCAGTGGTCCCTTACAAATCCCGAAGAAGCTACCTGGGAGGACGCTGCGTCAATTCGAGCCCAATTCCCAGACTTTCCAATCGGCCCAGCCCAATCGCCCACTCCTTAAGGACAAGGAGGTATTTCAGGGGGGAGTATTGTTACATGATAAATGTGGAAGAAAGAAATGAGAGGCGGGAAGGACACGGATCTAACACGTGGCCAGCTGTAATAGGATCAATAGAATAACGGCTTCGAGTCAGTTAGGAGTAGCCGTTATCTGTTGCATCACCACACAAGATATATGAGTGTGGAGTCTTGTACTGTGAACGCGAATAATGAGAATTTAGTCAGTTCTTCTTCTTCTTCTTGCTTTTCTTCTCTCCGCTCCGCAACTCTGTACCAGCATGATTAATTCCAAAAAAAAAAAATTCCCAGACCTTAGACTATGTCCTTCAATCTCCACTGCACTTACTAATATGAGGTAACGGATGTCAAGCCAAGTGGTTTAACCAGAGGCATTTCATAGTTAAACGATCTGTACGCTACAATATTAATTTCTGATCTACGGAAATATCACTAATCTCCAGTCTCCACTGCGTTGCAATATACGTACAGGGAGAGCGATGGGAAATTTGCAAACCTAGTTTAGAAAACCGCGAAGCTTCACAATATGATAGAACAACATTAACTTTCACGAATGCGCTAAAATTACCTCTGCAAGCATTTGATCAGCCTCATCGAAGACAAG
>JANTPZ010007118.1:0-11346 GCA_025593235.1 Vachellia pachyceras | reverse complement strand
AGTCGTTAAGTTTCAAGATAAATTCAGCGAGCGAGGTTTAAAATGATTTTTATATATTCGTTGATGATCTAAGTTATGGATAACTCAAAAAAAAAAAAGAATGAGTGGATAAATGCAAATTGGAAGACAAATAACATTAATACATTGGGTAATCCGCCTGCAGACATATTCGTTTGCCTCCTAAAGCCTGCACGATTTTTAACGTTACTCTTTTTTTTTTTTGGTTAAAGAGGCAGGCATAGCCTGAAAGGGGGATCGAACCCCCAACCAAGTGCCACAAGGGCACACCAGATGCCACTAGACCCAAGGGTCATCGGCTTTAACGTTACTCTTTGATTCGATGCGGAGCAAAAGAGAGAGCATTTGTCCGTCTGTAGGGTCTAAATACATGTTCAACAGTATTTTTTTATAAAATGAGATAATTTCATTCATATATTTATCTTGATTTGTGTAAAAGTAAAATATCTACCGTGTTTCGAACAAACCTTTATCATTGTCCTTATAGACTTCTAAGGGAGAATTACTTTAAAATCACGCGTTACAAATTAATCATTTTAAGATCCTAAAAGGTTGTTAATGGTAGTTGCTTCACTTGTTAATGGTGCTCATCAACTTATTATTAACAACCTCTTAAAATTTTAGAGTAATTAATTTGTTACCGTAGGATGTAAATCTAATTCTCCCAACTTCTAATGTTGAATATGGCGGCTAGTGATTGCCCTGGTTGGGCGATTTCAGCACTCAATTTCGTCATATAATATTTTTTTTTGCATATTATTATTGTTTGATAATGCATTGACTTTTACCTTTCAACATTAGACTTTGACTTGTTACCTTGGGAAACAACAAAAGTCGAACAAAAATCATAATTAATTGGAATCTGCTTAGAAAATCAAGTTAAATCAATCCTTTTCCCCTCCAATAACTTGCTACTGCGAGCTGTATCTTTGATTGATATTCGAGTTTTCAATGGCGAGTGCAAGAGTGCAAGTGGTCTCAAGGGTGTGCATTTGGGATCTGAGGGCAACAAAGGGGTTGAAGATGGGATTGACAGAGGATTATCGAAGGAGGAAGAAGATTTGCTGGGTAAGAACATCAAAAGGATGCCGTTTGATACAAGTATGGCTGAAGCAGGGCAAGAAGAAACAACCTTTAATATCATGAGGGAGGACCAATCAATGGCTGAGGCTGACCTTATGGAGGACGGTACTAAGCAGGAGAAGGATAGGAAGGCCAATAACACGATGAAGAAAACTCAAATATCCTACAAGGCAAAATTAACTGGGGAAGAAGACTCTGCTTTTGACAGGGACCTGGAGGATCAGTTGAGGGAATGGATTAAGGAAGAGGGGGAATTGGCACCATCCTTGACCGATGAGCAGAGAAAAATAATGGATTCATTGCCGAGTCTTAATGTGCCAGATGAACGTCTCAAGGCTCTTTATAAACCATGGAAGGATGCTCTTATTCTCACCCTTCTGAGCAAAATAACAAATCTGAATATGATGAGGGACAGAGTTCGCGGTCTATTTAGGAGTGATAACTTTGAAATTATTGATTTGCTCAACAACTATTATATCTTCAGATCAGGGGATAAAGCTCTTTCTACCAAACTGCTCTTTGAAGGTCCTTGGTTAATCCAAGGCCACTATCTGGCTGTGCAGAGGTGGAGCCCTAACTTCAACCCATTTTGTAACAAGATTCAGAAAGTTGCAATCTGGGTCAGGGTCCCTAACCTTCCAATGCACATGTATGCTGAGGATTGCATGCTTGAACTGGGTAACTTAATCAGAAAGGCCTTGAAGGTGGATTTAAATACCCTAGCTCATAAGGATTCGAAGAATGCTATTGTTGAGAGAGGGAAATTTGCGAGGGTTAGTGTTGAAGTAGACTTGAATAAAAAGCTCCAGTCAAGATTTGTGTTAAGGAAGAAGATATTTACAGTGGAATATGAGGGTCTCAATGTCATTTGTTTTAACTGTGGCATGTATGGGCATGGTAAAGATGCTTGTCCTCAAATGGAGAAGGTTAAAAGCACCACGGACAACTCGAGATCAATGGAGTCTGGGAAATGGCCGGAGAATCTCCGTCACCGGCGTTCAATACAAACAGGGAGGACAAGCACCCGACGGTTAGTGTCCCTGGAATTTCCGTCGAAGAACAGTATGGTGATTGGATGTCAGTCAAGCGCCCCCATCGTCAGCGTGTGCAGAAAGCTGGCACTGAAATAACCCAACAAGGCAAGGGCAGGGACAGTATCCGGACAACGTTGCAAGAGAAAGGTAAAACTTATGGGTTGCGATATTATGTCTTGATGGATCAAAGGGAAAATAGTACAGTGGGCGAGCTGCAAAATCCTTTTAATAATAAAGGAAAGTCAACACAATGGAGAAGAAAGGATGTAGGTACTAAGCATAAGAATAGAAAGAAGGAGCAGTTGGATGTGAAAGCTACAAAACGCGTCACGGTGTGCAAGGCAAAGGAAAGAGACAGCAGATCAGTGGGACCCAGCGGGATTGTTGACGGAAGGAGAGAGAAAGATGGGATAAGGTCTACTAGTCAGATGGGTAAGAATCAGGAGCCCATTTCCCCAGTCTTCACTTTTGGTGAGAATGGGTTGAACCATAAAAATGGGCCGACGGTGCAAACTTTGGGCCCAACAAGGAAGAGAAACTCAGTTAGCAGGCCCAAAGTGGTGTCACCTTTGATGAAGAGAAAGCAAATTGGGAGAGCCCATCACCTGGTTTTCGGATCATTACATGTTAAAGGGCAGCTCAATTTGGATCAAGTTAAGGAGAATAATGAGCAAAGGTTACCACGGTCGAATGGCCTTATCTTGGAGAATAACCACGTTGTTGGGGCCCAGGGGGAACCTTGCATGCTTCAACACGTTGATGATATCCAAGAAGCCATGACATCGGCAAAACCTCCAGACCCAGGTAATGACCTTAATGCTGGCGGTACTCTCAGGAAGGCAACAGATCATAATGATTTGTGGTTTGAGACTCAAGATGAGGTTAAGGAAGATGCAAGAAGTGAGGAGGATCTACTGGATGTGCCAGACTCTGGCCAATGATTAAGGAGGGTAACCGTTTCTGTTTGTATTTATAGATTTATTTAATGAATATTCTTGTATGGAATTGTAGAGGTGCTGCCTCAAAAATTTTCCCTAGTAGATTGAGAGATGTCCTTAAAGGAAATGAAGTGGATATGTGTATACTCACTGAGACAAGGGTTAGTGGATCCAAAGCTGACAGAATTATACATAAGCTAGGTTTCTCTAGTTGGATAAGAATTGAAGCCACAGGATACTCTGGAGGGATTTGGTTGTTATGGAACTCAGAGAATTTAATTGTGAATTATATGGGTTCATCTACTCAGGCTTTTCATGTTACGGTTAATGGGAAGGGTATTCCCAAGGATTTCATCCTCTCTTGTATTTATGCGGAGCCTTGTGTTAACCTGCGAAGAAGTCTTTGGCATGAAATCATTTTATACAGCCAGAACATCACTAAGCCTTGGGTTATCATGGTTAATTTCAATACTTATTTATCATGTGATGACAAAATAGGTGTATCGGCCCCGAACTTTATTGCCATGAGACAGTTTGGGTCTTGTATTAACCAGGTCCAATTGGTAGCTATGGAGAATGTGGGCGACCGCTTTACCTGGGAAAGAGGTCAACTTAAAGAGCGGATTGATTGGGCTTTCATGAACTCGGAGTGGACCAGGTTGTTCCCTTTTTCCAAAGTTCATCATCTCAACAAATTTGGTTCGGATCATAGACCTATCCTTCTTCGCAGCTCCCCCACTTTTAGGGGCCTCCGACCTAAGCCTCCCTTTCGGTGCCAAGCTGCGTGGTTCCTTGAGGACGGGTTTGTTGATCTGGTTAAGGACAGTTGGACAAGGGAGTCATGGAATGAGAAGATTGCTAGTTTCACCAAGCAAGCGGAGGGGTGGAATAAGGTCAAGGTGGGAAATTTGAGTGCTAAAAAGAGACATCTTATTCATAAAATCGAAGGGCTGAGTAGGGCAAGGAGTAGAAGGGACACCTAATACTTAACTCAAATTGAAAAAGAACTTTGGAGAGATTATAACAAGGTCCTTGCTCAAGAAGAGTTAGTTTGGTACCAGAAATCTCGATGCAACTGGCTCAAATGGGGTGACAGGAATAACAAATTTTTCCACACCTCTGCTATCATTAAAAGGAATAGAAACAGAGTCGAGGGACTTAAAAACACTGAGGGGGACTGGATTTTTTATCAGACGGTGTTGAAGGCTTCTGCTCTGTCGTACTATAAAGAGCTATTCATCACCGACCACCAGAGTGTTCGCCCTCTCTATACTGCTTCGCATTTTCCTTTCCTTAGTGATGGGGAGCTCGCTAGGTTGTCAGCTAGGGTCTCCAAGGAGGAAGTCAGAATTGCCATTTTTGATATGGGAGCGTTTAAGGCTCTGGGACCAGACGACATCCAAGCTATTTTCTATCAGGAATATTGGGACCTGGTGGGGGATTCGATTTTTGATATGGTGGACAACTTCTTTCCGGATCCCTCTCAAGTTAAGGATATCAATAGTACCAATCTTGTCCTAATTCCCAAATTGGATCCTCCAGAAAGTATCAAGGATTTCAGGCCGATTTCTCTTTGCAATGTTAGCTATAAAATTATTACCAAGGTTATAAGCAACCGTCTGAGACTCATTGTGGGGAATATGGTGGGCGAGCATCGGTGCAGCTTCATTACAGGCAGGCAGAGTAGCGATAGTGTAATCATAGCGCAGGAGGTAATTCACTCTATGAGGTTAAAGAAAGGAAACAAAGGGTTGATGGCAGTTAAAGTGGATTTGGAGAAAGCCTATGACAGGTTAGAATGGAGTTTCATCAGAGACACTCTCCAAGTCATGGGGATTGATACTAGCCTGACTAATGCTATCATGTCTTGTATCACTAGCCCATCTTTCCAGGTGCTGTGGAATGGCGATTCAACAGACAGTTTCTCCTCTTCGAGGGGTATCAGGCAGGGAGATCCCATATCTTCTTACATCTTCACTCTATGCATGGAGCGCCTCGCTCATGTTATCCAGGATGCTGTGGATGAGGGATCTTGGAGTCCCATTAGTCTCAACTAGAGGGGCCCTAGATTGTCTCACCTATTTTTTGCAGATGACCTGATTTTATTTGGAGAGGCATCCGGTTTCCAAGCAGATGAGATGCTAAATGCCTGGATAGATTCTATTCTGCCTCAGGCCAAAAGATGAACAAGTCCAAGATGAGGGTTTGTTTTTCCAAAGAATGTGTCGTTTTCCTCAGCTTATGCTATCAGCCGGCAGATGGGGATTGTTTTGACAGGTGACCTTGGAAAATACTTAGGTGTTCCTCTGTTACATAAGAGGGCCATTTATGCAACTTTTGCCCCTATTCTGGAAAAGACTCAGAAGAGACTGGTAGTATGGAAGAAGGGATGTTTAAACATTGCTGGTCGAGCCACTCTTATCAAATCAGTTTTATCTGCGATGCCGTCTTACCAGATGCAGACCAGTCTTTTACCCAAGAGACTAGTTCAGGAGATAGAAAAGAAGAGTAAAGGTTTTCTTTGGGGCGACACCTGCGAAAATAGAAAAATTCATCTGTTGGCCTGGGATAAAATCACTAGAGAGAAAAGTGATGGAGGGTTGGGAATCAAGGATTTGAGGAGGCAAAATGAAGCCTTCATGTTGAAGCTTTATTGGAATCTCACCACGAAGACCGATGCTCTTTGGGTGCTAGTTTTCAGGGCGAAGTATAGTTGTGGATCAGGGTTCTTGCCTTTAGTAGGAAAAAAGAGAAGCTCCTCTCTTACGTGGAAAGGAATTTGCGAGGTGTGGCAAAAATTCAAACAGGGGGTTGGAGCCAAACTGGGTAATGGAGTCAAAGCTTCCTTTTGGTTTGATAACTGGTCCGAGACTAGTAGGCCTCTTATTGAGCTTTTCCTTGGTTGTGAAGCCATGGCTGATCGAAGTATAAATGTGGCTAAGTTTGTCACTCCTCGGGGGGAGTGGGATCACAACAACTTGGCGGTTTGGTTACCTTCCCATGTTGTTGCCCAGATCATGAGTGCACACCCTCCGTGTGAGGAGATGAGAGGATAAACACTTATGGAAACCTGTTACTGACGGTTGTTTCTCTATTAGATATGTCTATCTTTTTCTGTCTGCAGGTAATCGACAGCAAGGAGACCCTTTCTGGAAGAAGCTATGGCAATGGCCGATTCCGGAGAAGATCAAGAGCTTTCTCTGGACCTTTGCTCACGGGAGAACTCATACGGCGCAATTGCGGACTAGGTGGGGCCTTGGGGACTCGTCAACTTGTCCTTTTGGGTGTAACCAGGAGGAGACACCCATGCATCTGATTCGTGACTGCGTGAATGCTCGGGAAAGGTGGCTTTCAATTGTCAATCCATCACTGTGGGGGGAGTTCTCCTCCTTACAGGATATGGATTGGCTTACATGGAACGGGAAGAAGAAGGCGGCAGGGAGTTCACACATAAGCTCCCTTGGTGCTATTTATTCGGTTATGTGTGCTGGGATATATGGGTTGGCAGGTGTAAACAGGTCTTTGGAGGGGGCATCATATTGATTACTCGAGTTCTCTTTCTTCGTTTTTTAGAGCTAGTGGTGATCATTCTATCCTTTCTCTATATAAATTCTATTCAGGGCAAAGCAATATACAACACGATGAGTTTAGTGGAAGGCCTAGATTCTGTAGATTGTAAGTAGATGGCTCTGTGCTCAGCTCTGGTCAAAGTGGGTGCGGGGGCGTTCTTCGAGATAGCAATAACCGGTGGCTTGGTGGATTTAGCTGCAAACTCTCGAATGTGCCTCCAACTATTGCGGAACTTATTGCTATTATTCATGGTCTACAATTTTGTTGGATGCGTGGGTACAAGATTGTTAGAGTTATCTCAGATTGTATCGATGTCATTAATCTAGCTACTCGAGGTTGTGATAACAATCACCCGTTTAAGGATGTAGTAGAAGAATCTAGGATGATCATCTTTAGAAACTGGAATGTTGTGTTTCAACATGTTCCTAGAGAGAACAATGTTGTGGCTGACAACTTGGTCAAGAGGGCTCATGATTTGGTTGGTAACTTTTGTTATTTTGATCACCCTCCACCTTTTATTCATCTTAGGGTGGAAAGTGGGGATTCCCTTCCCCTTGAACTAGTTGTAATGTAATTGTTTTAATGTGATCCCTGTTTTCATTCAAAAAAAAAAAACTTGCTACTGCTATAACAAACCTTACGGTTCAAAGCCTTTACTTGTACCAAACTTCCATTCTTAAAATAAATATTATAGATTTTCACCAAAAAATAAATAAATATTATAGATTGTAGATTTATGGTTCAACTTTATATCATGAACTTCTAAGATTTACCAGAAACATGTTGAGAAAATTTAATAATGCAACCACCCATCGCTAGCGTTAACAAAACTACTTTTGATATCTTTAGTCCACTTAACAGGACTATAATAATAAAATATTTAGTATTTAATTCATATTCAAAGTGCTTGTGTATTAGACGGCCTGAAAGTGAAATGGTCACAGCTACTTTTAAAAAGAAATAGAAAAATATTATTCAACAAACTTAACCATAAATTCTAAGATAGTTGTTATGAAATAAAAAAAATGATAATATTACACCTTAACTACTCGAGTCATTACATCTCTGATAGCATTCATAAAGAATATTATCAGGATTCAAATGATGCTCGCAAACACAGTGCATTTGACATCTATGATTCTATGGAAGCAAACAACAATAAGGCCTATAGCTACCTCTGTCACTGGTTAAAAAAAGAAGGCGGCAGCCAAGCCAGAACTTCTGTTTTTTTTCCTTTTCTAGTTTGGGAAATTATGATCACACAATAAATCTAATCACTAAAAGATTTTAATAACTGATGAATAATATTGACTTTTTATCATTTTTTTACATCGAAACCCGTCATTCATATTCACTTATTGTTGAACTTCTTGGTATCACATTCCTTTTCATAACTTTGGAATCCCCCTCTCAGTTCCTAGGCTCAAGATTGTTGATAGGAGGATTGCCGCTGGGCGTTCCTTTGTAATCCTTATGGATTAGATTAACAATCTCATTTGCAGCCATAAGAAGATTTTTGGCTTCATCTTTCTCAAGAAGTTTTTCAGTCATTTGTCTTTCAGTAGGCCTTGAAGGATTCTTCAACCTGCCTCCATCAGCCACCTCTGCATTAGGATATTGCAAACTGAAACACTTCGGACTCCTGTCGCAAAACTTACTCCTTGGAACTACAAAATTGATGCTTTTTTATGCCTTTGGCTCCAATATGCTGCTCATATGCTCCTTCTGTGGAAATTATTTAAATTAATGTTGGGTCGGTCTGACATTTATTGTTTACAAAAACAGCAAGTAGCGAATTTGCAGAAGATTGGTATTATTGTTATCAGTAGAGAGAAGGTACACAACAGACAAGCTCTACATATAAATGAATCGTTTAACAGTGGGAAATTGCTTCATATATTGAAAAACCGAAAAAGAAAAAAAAATCAATAAATCTAGCAACGTGATCATTCATTTATATTAGTAAGCTTGCCGCAGACTTCTTCAAAGCGTCATCCTCCTTCCCTGAACCACCGAAGCAGATTTATATCTGATGAAGCACGTTAATAATTTCGTGGTAAAGTACTAACACACATCTGTATATGTTTGAATGTGTTAAGATACGTACAGCTTGTTTTGCGCATCAAATGAAGTCTAAGAAATTGCAGTACATGAATTTACATATGAAAGTAACACGCGTAGAAGCAAGACATTAACAAACAAGTCTTCACAGCAAAACTGAAGCAAATAGAATCATACGGGTTTCGATTTCTTCAATCACAAGTGAAAGCTTCAAAGCCAGTCCTTTGGAGCTTCCTGTGTGTGCTAGTTTTACCTCCACTCTTAAAGATAACTTTTATACCTCCCTCCCTTTCAAAGTTATATATTCTATTTTCAAAGCTAAGTTGCAATTAAAATCTTTTTACTCCTGTGTGCTTCTTTCGTTCTTAAAAAACCATACTTGGCTCTTTCTGGGCCATAAGGTTGCTTTCCCCTAGCCCTAGCCTCCTCAAGTGAACCGCTCCAATTCTATCAGATAATTCCTGTGCATGAAATGTAATGGATATCTTTATTGACATAGACATCAAATCGACGGCATTTCATGAGACAATAAATTAGTAAACGAACCAACCTTTCGAACAAACAAACCAGTGCTAGTAACCTCGGCCTTGTTTTCTTTCCCTTCCAGACCTCCTGTAACAGCTTTGAAAAATGGGGGCAAGAAGTGTTCTCAATTTCAAGTATGAATGTAATCATCTGGTTTGGACTGAAGCAAACTGAGCAAATATAATCTGCTCCGGTGCCTGATGATAGCATAATATATAAATGAAGCTGCAGATCACATGGCATATGTATGAAATATACAATCTGTTTGACCCTCTTGTACACTACTAATAAGGCCATTTGAAATGCCAAAGTCGGTGCATGACCGCAGTGCTTTTTAATATTTGCATCTTCCACTTTTCCTGTCAAATAATCCAAGCATCTGACCCTGAACTCCGTTTAGCATGTCTATGTTCAAGCCAGATCAGCTCAGGCAAAAATCAGGATACATCAGAGGTATTATATGATATTCATTCAAAATCATGCATCAAACCACAGATGATATCAATTTAGAACCTAGATGGTTGTCATTTAATATAGGGAGATTTACTATTTGGTCCCATATAGTGAAGATATTTAGTAAATAGTCCCAAAGTAACTGAACCACCATAAGCTTTATGAAAGACTACGAGACTACGGTCAATTCAGGGGATTCTAGTCAGTGAGAGAGATACATGACCAAAAGAATAACAAGGCACATTATCATTCTTCTTTCTCTGGATACCTTAATAACAATGAGAACTAAAAATCCCCCCCCCCCCGGGCTAGCAAGCAACAAGTCCAATGTTCTGTGCCAAAATACAGAAATGCAAGGTACGGTCTATATCGAATCTTGCTTAAGCAGGTTCAAGCGTTAGCTGCTAGTCTTTTAATCTGGATGCAATGGTTCTATATGCTCCAGATGTCAGCGAGTCCAATTCAACCATCACTTTTTGAAATTATGGATCACAGAAATTTGGGTCGTACAAAGAATTTTTAGTGTGAAGCTTTCTGTGCACCGGCTATCGACTTAACTTAGAAAACGGACACCAGAACCAACCCAAAAAACCTTCGTGCTTGTTTGGAAACACTTTACTCTCACCCAAAAGTACATTCAACAGTGTTTTTCCGTAAAACAAGACAATCTCCTCCACATATTTACCTCGACTTGCATAAAAGTACTTCTCTACCGCTTTCCCAAACAGAAACATTAGCAGCTTTGTAACAATGCAGAGATCTCAAACAAGCTACATGCAATATTAACAACTTTCAGCCATTACTCTGGGGTCACAACATTAGCTACTCTTTAATTCCCATATCTATCAGAATTTTTAGAAAAAACTACTAAATACTGGAGCATATAAATTTTTTTTTGATACATTGGAGCATATAATTTGATCGCTTTGCTCATGACTTGACCCATAACATTATTCGATGTATGTGCGCGTATGAATTGCACAACACTAGAATGCATGCAGTAGCTTTTCCAGAAATCAAACACTCTGCGGGGGCAAAGATAAATTCAACTAGGGCAGCTGAAATGTTTTCAGAATTTTTTTTAAGTTTTATATATATGCAAAAAGTAAATCGAGTTTTTGTTTTTTTGGTTGGGGGGTCCAATGCAACAAGAAATAGTAGCTTCGGCACTCTAGTTGAATGTGCTATATTTCCTGTACTACAACAGAGATCAGAAAAAGGATTCACTGATATAGCCAGTGGGGGGCGAACCTTTTTACATGAAAAGTCATGTCCAAGACAAGCTTAAAAAGATAGTTACATTGTACTGGTAAGCCAGAAAACTTAAAGAAAATAAAATTTGGAGATGAGTAATTTCACTGTCATAAACATTTCCAAGTGCTGTACTGAGCAGATATTGAGGAAAAAATGTCTTCTAATTGTACCCTGAACATCATCCTTTTTTACATGCCAACCCCCTCGTATGTAAGTTTGCAACCTTTCTCAGCCGTGCACATCAAAGGCAGGACCCTATTACATAGTGACACCCACTCTGCACAGTTCAATTCTGTTTCTGAAGCTGCGTCAGTATTGATGATCAGGTATCTGCTTGGTAGTTCTTGTGAGAACTTGACTGATAAACAAATCAGCCCATCATGAAATGAATTTTGAATTGTTAGAAGGAA
>JANTPZ010007117.1:0-11926 GCA_025593235.1 Vachellia pachyceras | reverse complement strand
ATTCTAGTAACACCAGAATATTCAAGTTACACAGAAAGCAACACTACCGTGGAAGTCAATCAACAAGGGTAAATATTATTCAGAGTCGAGATATGAAGCACAACAATGAGCGTCAACATTCAGAATCAAGTCAAAACAAACCACACTTCTAATCAACAAGTGAAATTCGAATTGCTCCTGAACCAAAGTAGAGGAATTCCGATAACAAAAGGACTTACCTGATCCAAGCTTTGCTCAGCTGCCTTGCGTTCATCGGGATTCGGACTAAGAGCAGCTCGGAGTATAACAGCTAGACTAGGAAGATCCATAATCAATAAAAATCCCAACTTTGAACAAATAATCAACCTTGTGATGATATAAAGCGCAGCAAAAATTAAGAGATTAATCGGAAACCCTAACCCCCAATCGAGAATGAAAAATGAAGTGGGCCACGGGGTTTAGAGCAGTGTGAGCAATGTAGATGAAACAGAGAACTTCCTGTCTGCGGGGAGAAATTGTCAGAGGCAAGGATGCTATTTAAAGTTTTAGGGTTTACGGGTTTTAACATCTAACCAAAGTAATGAAACAACCGATGACTGCCAGTTTGGGTCTAGGAGTACTAGTAATAATGGTCCGTTTGAAAAAACGGTAGAAAAATATTTTTATGTAAGTCGAGATAAATATGTGAAAGAGATTATCTCGTTTTACAAAAAAATACTGTTGAATGTGTTTTTAGGAGTTGATAAGCTTTGTGTAACGGTGCCAGTCTTGAAGAAGGATAATTGAAGGATAGAACAAATGAGCTATTCTGACTTTTGATCCGTGGATCTCACAGCGGAAGATGACCTTTGACTCATCGTAGAAATTAGATTGAAAAAGTAACTTCAACAACTAATTTTATAACGGATACTTTATAAAAATATATTCCTTTAATCTTATTTATAGGGTAAAAAGATAAAGTTTTATTTGATTTTATTTATAAATCACCTCATTAAATTTTTAATGTGAATGTAATATTTTACATTTAATTTATTAAGTGTTGGA
Source organism: Vachellia pachyceras (assembly GCA_025593235.1). NCBI lineage: Eukaryota > Viridiplantae > Streptophyta > Magnoliopsida > Fabales > Fabaceae > Vachellia > Vachellia pachyceras. The sequence continues at coordinate 10,903 of JANTPZ010007117.1, read as the reverse complement.
TTGCTTTCATGTGTTATAGTGGATATTAAACAAAGATAAAATTAGAAAATTGTTGAATTTTAAGGTATAATGAAGTTTAAAGTTTTTCTTGGTCTGTATAAAACATATTGTAATTGATTTATAAATAAAACCAGAGGAATAAATGCTAATGAAACAAATTATTGTTATGAAGTTAAGTACAAGAAGAGCAAAGATGAGAATTAGAGAATAAAAGAGATTTATTCTTATTTGTTACATGAAGTATAAAGTACGTAAAGGATTCATTCAATCTATAGGCATTACAATATTAAGTTAAATAAATTATATGATTAAATTAAAGGAGATACTATAGGGATACATGAGATCTTAGGAATTATGGGGAGATATAAACATGCACATAATATTTATAATACTTTCCTTGGAATGTCCATGACTAAACGACTACCTCATAAAAGAATTCAACTAAGAAAAACCTTGTGAGACAAAAATCTTGTAGAAGAAAAATATTACAATGTTTTTAAATACACTTTATAATGATGAATTAATAAAAACCATTATAGGAAAATCTAGTTGAACAAAATCTAGATAAGGAAAAATAAGAATAACGTGTATCGACTTCCCCTCTTGATAACATTAGTTGATATATTTAAGTTTGCAAAATATGAATCACAAGCAAATTTTCCAAATATTGTTGTAAAATCGACTTGGTGTGCATATATGCTAGACTTTCATTAGAAGATATTTATTGGATATTAATTTCATGTTTCATTTTAGGATTATAAGACAATATCACATTTGTGATATATCAACATGTGGATCAAACTCTGATATATCAGGAAACATCTAGTTTCCATTACAATACTTTTATATAGGTGAAGAACTATATCATTCTCATCAACAATGATATATCAGGTCTTATATGGCTAGTAAGACACATAGGAGCTCTAACTATACTAAGGGTTTGTTTGGCATCAATTCTAGAACCTAGGTTTGGTTTCAAAACCTAGGTTTTACCTCAAAATCGAGGTTTTGTCTAAGCAAAATTTTTTTTTCTCAAAAGCTATTTTGATTACAAAACCTCAGTTTGAAACCTAGGTTTTGAAACTTAGGTTTTCTCTTTCATACTTTTTCCTCTTTCCTACTTTTTCTTTCTTTCTCTTTCCTACCCACTTTTTTGCCTCGGAATCCGTAAAAGCTAATAACTTCCCAAACATAAATCACTTTTCGAAACCTAGGTTTTACCTCGGAATCTGTAAAAGCTATTTTCCACCTCACACCCAAACAAACTCTAAAACATGGTAATTCTGTATAATGTATTTCTTAATCACCTTCTTGAAGTCTAAAGACGTGGTGTTTCTAGACCAATGGATATGATTTATCCATAAAACACATTTGAGACTTTTGTACACAAACTTATTGATTCACTTGTTCTTTCTTTTAAATATTCAATTTATATCACACGGGAAAATAGTGTTAGTCCAAAGTTCACCACTTTAAATTCTTTCTTAAGCAATTCACAACTTTTGCAAACTTCTTAGGAGTTTTAATAAAAGCTCTTCAGGAGTTTTAGTGACATTTATACCATCAACATAAAAGATAATTACATCATTATGGGCAAATTGGATATCATATTTCCTTCCTTCAACAAAATATTCATTGAGTCAATTATACGATATGCACGATGAGTTTGTTAATTCGGATAGAGATTTTGATGCAATTATTTGCTTCAAGCACCTTCAACCCCTTTAGGGAGTTTCATATATTTTGACCATATGCCTCTGGAAAATTGAATTCTTCGGGGATTTTATAAGTAAAATTTTTAGGATTATACTATTAGTGCTTCAAATCCTTCTAGGATTAAAAAAAATCATAATCCAATAGACACGTATCAAAATTCTAAATATTGCCATACTACCAACATGAAAATTTAATCCACCAATACTGCATCTTTCTTTTCTCGAACAAATGCCCATTGATACTAACATCACACTTCAAATGTTCGAGCTAAAAATTCAAGTTATAATTTTGATATTGCTTTCTTTTCTTTTACATTGGCCAACTATTTCATTGTTTGCATCCCATGACAAATATATGTACAAGATCTTTGTTTAATTCCTTGAAACATTAAAACCATTGTCAACAAATTTACCTTTTTTATGATATCACTTTTTGATATTTCTTTATTACTTTTAAGTACTTGAACCTCTTATGCGGTCTTACAAATAGTTTTGTTATGCTTCGATAATATGATCATCTTTATAATAAGAAGGGAGTTTTTCAGCTAGAATATGGGATTTGAAAATTCTCATTTAAATCAATAATTGCATCTGGCAAAAATCTTGCAATATGTTATAATGCACTATTTAATAAACTTTTGGTTTATATTACTATATTTGAGGATCTAGATTTGATTGTAAATTGCATTATATGTATTCTTTTTTCTTGCTACTCGTTTTATGCCTATCATGTTGGGAAAACCTTGTCAAATGACAAACAAATAATCATGCATTTATTCCCTCTATAAACATAATTTTGTTTAATATAGAAACAAACAAGATATAGGGGTATTTTTTCTAATATTTATTTTTAACTTTGGTTGAATATCCATCTATGCCGGATCAATAAGAACATATATTGCAAATTTAAAATCTTGCAATGGAAAATATATTGCAATTGACTGAAAGGCAATTATAGTGCGCGAAATTAATAATATTGCGTTTTTGTACAACATTAATGCATAAAATCAAGATTCGTAGCAATGAAATGGGAATTTTGTTCTCATGAGTTTTGAGCATATATTCATGAAGGCTTCTACAAATATGCTCCTACTTAGCATATAATCATTGAAGACTCAAGGAATAATCACCAGTAATTTCAACAAAAAATCATACTGTTCGCATAATTCGAAACCCAGATCATCTCCCTTCTCCTTTGAATCTTGCAGCGTTGATAACTATGGTGGATAGCGGTGATGAAGCGGCAGCACCTAATACTAGCAACAACACAACCATCATCGATATGAAAGCCAAGGAGACGATCATGACGAACCCAATAGAGATCATGTCGCTGAACACCTTCCTTAGTTATAATTGTCTGTGTAATATGTAATTATATTCATTAATTCTGTGTTATTCTCTACCATTAGCCTACTTAGAAATTACAAATAGAATTCTAGAATCATCTGATTATATGTACAGGTGGCACACTATCATTTGTGTAGTACCATCACTGTAGCTAATAAATATGTAGTGCTTTGGCATATGGAATTATTCATCAGAGCCATTTCTCTCATTTTGGTCTGTTGTCCATTATTGCCTTCCCTCTTTCTTGGTATCAGAGCACTGTGCGACACACGTCATGGCCTCCTCTCCCTAAAACCGACCCCCTCTGCTCAAACGTCACCTCAGCCTCCTGCAAACCCACCTGCCTCGACCAACTCCACCACTTCCTCTGCTTCGCTCATTGGTCACACTCACATCCTCACCAATCCACCATTGTCTTCTCCCTTTGTCTCAACCAAAACAGTGCCTCTCCTGAGTTCCTTGAATCAAGTCAGTTGATGGAGTAAATTTTCTGCTCTGGGAGTCGTTGTTGCTTCCCATTGTTCGTGGGCATCGTCTCGATGGCTATGTTCTTGGTACCAAGGTTGTGCCACCGGAATATATTCTCGATGCTAACGCTGATATTGTTCCAAACCCAGCGTTTGAAGATTGGCTTGCCACTGACCAGATCCTCCTTGCGTGGCTCTACGGTACGATGACCGTGGAAATAGCTTCTCAACTGACGCAATGTAAGACCTCGCGTGAACTCTGGGCGTCCGCAAAGAGTTTGGCAGGCGTGAACACCAGAGTTAGAGTTCAGCTGCTTCGTTTTGAATTTAGTGACTGAGGAAGGGCTCGCTGAAGATGGATGATTATTTAGCTAAGATGAAGTCCCTGGCTAACAAACTAGCGTTAGCTAGGAGTCCAGTTCTCCCTGAGGATCTCGTTGCGCAGGTTCTTTCCGGACTCGACACTGATTACAACCCACTGGTGGTTTATTTAGCCGACAAAGAGCACCTGAGCTGGGCTGAGCTACACCTCAAGCTTATGACCTTTGAGGCTCGTCTTGAACAGTTACATAGCTCTGCCTTTGAGACAAATGCGTTTGCTCATCTAACTATGAGAGTTGAGGAGAATCGTGCTGGTGTTGGCTCGTGGATAGTCCGTGGTAACAGAAGCGAGCCTCGTGGCCGTGGATCCTTCAAGAACTTGAATACAGATATGAGCTCCGAAGGTCAAGAGAAGCCACAATGTCAGTTGTGCAAGAAATTTGGGCATGAAGTTCACGCTTGTTACAGGCTTATGACAAGGATTATGATGGTCCTGCTGGAAAGAGGATTAGTGGTTCAAATGCCTCTAGTTCTAATGCTTCTACTGCCTCTGCCTACACAGCTGAGAATGATGCATGGCACGACCCTGCCTGGTACCTGGACAGTGGTGCTACACATCATGTTGCGTCCACCTCTGCACTTGTTGATCCGAAACTTGATGAAACAGGTAACCATAATATTCTAGTGAGTGATGGTCATCCTTTAACTGTTACTAAATCTGGAAATTTTGTGCTGGCATGTGGAAACTCAAAATTTCTTAGAATAAGGGATGTTCTAGTGGTTCCTCAAATGACTAAGAATCTTTTAAGTGTTAAGAAACTCACTAATGATAATCCTGTTTATGTGGCTTTCTACTCACATGGCTGTTTTGTGAAGGACTTGCATAATGATCAGATTTTGGCACGAGGAGCTCCACTAGGAGGAATGTATAAGCTCACAGAGTCAGTGCAACCACACGCTTTTAGGCTTGTTTCTGTTAAGGACAAAAGTAGTTATGAGAACCAAAGTTTTGCTTTAGTTTCTTTTTTAGACTCCTGGCATAGGAGGCTTGGTCATTCACATAAGAAAGTTTTGAGTCAAGTCCTTTCTAATTGTAATGTTTCTCATAAAATGAATGAAGATGAGCTTACTTTTTGTTCCTCCTGTCAAATGGGAAAATCACATCGCTTACCCTTTACTTCTTCTGATTCACGAGCAACTGCACCCTTATATCTTATGCACGCTGACTTGTGGGGTCCAGCACCCATCAATTCTTCTGGGGCACATAAATATTATGTAAGTTTCCTAGATGACTTCAGTAGGTATACTTGGATTTACCCACTCAAGTCCAAAGATGAACTCTCAGTGTGTTTAGACACTTCAAAAACATGGTGGAGAATCAGTTTGGTAAGAGGATTAAGATTTTTCAAAGTGACTGGAGTGGGGAGTTTGTAAAGTTTCAATCTGTTCTGGATGAATGTGGAATAATTTTTTGCCACCCTTGCCCTCACACCTCTGCTCAAAATGGTAGAGTAGAGAGAAAACACAGGCATATTGTTGAAACATGCTTGACATTGCTTGCACAAGCTCAAATGTCCCTACACTACTGGTGGGCGGCTTTTGCAACTGCCATCTACTTGATTAACAGGCTTCCTACTCAAATCTTAAATGGACTCTCACCATTTCAGCAACTTTACAACAAGAAACCAGATTATTCTAATCTTAAGGTGTTTGATTGTGCATGTTATCCTTGTTTGAGACCATTTCAAAAGCATAAATTTCAATTTCATAGCACTAAGTGTGTTTTCATGGGATATAGTGGAGTGCATAAAGGGTATAAATGCCTCAGCTCTACAGGCAAAATATATATCTCTAGGCATGTTGTCTTCAATGAGGAAGAGTTTCCATTTGCTACTGATTTCATTAACTTGAGGCAATCTTCTCAACCAAGCACTGTCTCACATTCTTTTTCTTCAAGGTTACTTAGAGAATGTTCTAATTGCTTCTGATCAATCTGTTTCTATGCCTCTTACTGATAAATCTGCTTCTGGCAGTACAAGACAGAACTATTCTGTCTCCAATGGTACTGGTAGAACCTCAAATGATGCTCCCATTATCTTAATTCAGATTTCACGAGTATTTCCCATGTGCAGGAATCTGAGCAGATTATGCAGAAATCCATATTACAGCCAGTTGAGAACGTTGGAGAATATGATCTATAGCTAGCTGAGAATGCTGCAGAAGAGATTACAGGTCCAGTAGCTCAAAACAAACACCTAATGCAAACAAGAAGTAAACAAGGGATCTTTAAGAAGAAGGCACCCTTCGTTGGCACTACTACTCTACGCTTGTTGGAACCTAAGTCAGTGGAGGAGGTTCTTATTCATCCTTTGTGGAATAAAGCCATGGTCAGTGAGTATGAAGCTCTCATCGGTAACAAAACGTTGCAGCTTGTTCCCTACACAAGACAGAAGAACATTGTTGAGTGTAGATGGGTTTTCAAGACAAAGTATAGAGCTGATGGTACGTTGGATAAACCTAAGGCCATGTTAGTTGCAAAAGGTTTTCAACAAACAGCAGGCATAGATTTTAATGAAACTTTTAGTCCTGTTGTACGGTCCACTACAATCAGAGTAGTTCTCTCACTTGCTGTTTCTTGTGGCTGGAATGTTAGGCAACTTGATATCAATAATGCTTTCTTAAATGGTTTTTTATCTGAAACGGTTTTTATGGAGCAACCTATTGGTTTTGAGAGTAAATTGTATCCAAACCATGTATGTAAGCTAACAAAGGCTATTTATGGGCTAAGGCAAGCGCCAAGGGCGTGGTATGACAGGCTCAAAGATACATTATTGACATGGAGATTTCTTAACTCTCAGAGTGATTCTTCTCTGTTCATCTATACACATAAGACTCAAATCATGATTATTTTGGTGTATGTAGATGACATACTAGTTACTGGAAGTAACTCTAACAGCTTGAACTTGTTTGTTCACAAACTTCACACTGTTTTTGCACTTAAGGACATGGGATCTGCACATTACTTCCTAGGGATTGAGATGTAAAGACTTAACAAAGGCTTGTTCTTGAATCAGAAGAAATACATCCAGGTTATTTTAGAAAGATTTCAAATGAGCAATGCAGCCCCAGTAAAAACTCCCATGGCACCAGGTAAGTCACTATTGTTTCATCATGGCACACCTCTTGAAAATCCATAGCTTTACAGGAGTGCCATTGGGGCCCTCCAGTACTTATGTAATACAAGACCTAACATAAGCTTTTGTGTTGGAAAACTAAGCCAATACATGTCAAAACCCACAATTGATCACTGGACAGCTGTAAAGAGGGTGTTGAGATATATGAGAGGAACATTAAATCTGGGTATTCTTCTCAGGCCTTCCAGGAATCTTGATCTGATTGCATATTCAGATGCGGATTGGGCAACTTGTCCTGATGATAGAAGACCCGTGGGAGGTTTTTGTATTTTTCTGGGTGGTTCACTTGTTGCTTGGTCCTCTAAGAAGCAAAGAGTGGTCTCCCATTCTAGTGCTGAATCAGAATATCGTTCCTTGTCCAATACAGTTGCAGAAATGTCTTGGATAACCACTCTCCTGTCTGAACTCAAGCTTAAATTGAAGGAAGTCCCAGTCATATGGTGTGACAATACTAGTGCCTCTGCCATTGCTTCAAATCCTGTGTGTCATGGTAGAACAAAGCATATAGAGATTGATGCCCACTATATAAGAGATCAAGTATTACAGAACAGACTCTTTGTGCAATATGTTCCAACTCAAACCATTACACTATTCCAGGTTCTTCTTCTTGCGGGAAAAACTTGGTGTTGCTCAACTTGGCTTGGATATTAGAAGAGGGGTGAAAGTCAAGGGAGGAAGTTAGAATTGTTTGTGTAATATGTAATTATATTCATTAATTCTGTGTTATTCTCTACCATTAGCCTACTTAGAAATTACAAATAGAATTCTAGAATCATCTGATTATATGTACAGGTGGCACACTATCATTTGTGTAGTACCATCACTGTAGCTAATAAATATGTAGTGCTTTGGCATATGGAATTATTCATCAGAGCCATTTCTCTCATTTTGGTCTATTGTCTGTTACTGCCTTCCCTCTTTCTTCCTTTCACAAGACCTCTCTACTTGCATCCTTAAGACACTCAGGGAGCATTGATCATTACGCATGCACTCACCGGAAGTGACAATTACGCGGTGTCGAATCGTGCAATGAGGATTGCTCTGCTTGGTAAACACAAACTTGGTTTCGTTGTCAGATCCTGTAATAAGGAATCACAAGAGGAGCAAATGCAAAAGCAGAAGGAAAGGTGCAATGTTGTTGTACCATCCTGGTTATTGAATTCTGTTTTTTAAGGATCTTGCGCAGAGTCTAATATTTTTTTAAGATGCACACTTTGTTTGGATGGATCTTTAGGAGAGGTTTGACAAAACTACCGGATCTCGTAATTTTTTTTTCTTTACACGGTGAAATATGCATGTTATGCCAAGGCTCTACCTCTATCTCTTCTTATTATACCAAGCTTAAGGAATTTTGGTAGGAGCAAGCTTCTTTGCTCCCTCTACCGTCCTGTAAATGCCCTACCTCAAAGATTTATTATGAAAGAACTTTAGAACAAAAGTTGTTACAGTTTCTTATGGGACTGAATGAGGATTATGCTCTGGCCCGTTGATGAACTCCCCTCCTAGTATTAACCAAGCCTTTGGCATGGTTACTGAAGATAAAGCTTAGAAATCATCTTAGATATTTCCAAAAATGCCCTACTGATGGAGTAGCCATGGCTGCCAGGGGAAGGGGGCGTGGCAAAGGCAGATGTCCAGGCTCTACCTCTGTTAAATGCTCCTACTGCCATACAAGGGGGGTACTATAAAGATAATTGTTGGCATCTGGTTGGTTTTGCCGTGGATTTCAAAGGCAGTAAGAGTAAGCCTGGCGAGGAGATGGCCAACAACAGTGCCACTGGTCGTGAAGAGGAGACAACTGCAGAAGTTGCTACCATAATGACTCTAAGCCTTGCTGAAGATGAATATGAACACCTTGCTTTTCTCCGAAAGGATGCTCAGACTTCCAGGAGTATCCATGCTTTAATTGGTAGAGGTTTGGCTAACACCACTTCTTATACGTCTGCACATACTAATTAGGCAATTGATTCTGGTGATACTACTCATTTAGTTAGTGATTTCTTGTTGTTACACTCACATACTAAATATCCTGGGCCCATTGAAACTATAACCACTCCTAATAGACACAAGGTGCTTGTGTTGTGACTCATATAGGACATTATGTTTTTCCAATGGCTTCACACTTGAAAATGTTCTATATGCTCCTCAGCTTGAATTTAATTTGATACTATCTCACTCCTTACTAAGGAACAACACTGTATGGTTGCTTTCTTTCCCAACTATTCTTTAATGCAGGGCCTCCAGGGTGGCAAGATGAGAGCGACTAGTAAGTTGGTCGATGCCCTTTACATCCTACAACATCAAAGAGAGTACAAACCTGCTATAGCCAATACAATGAAAGAACGTAATAATACATATCTGTCAAATGATATCTGGTTGTTGCATAATAGACTACGACATGCTCTTTTTCAGTATTGAAGCATTTCGATTTTATTTAGCATAAGAATTTGCCATTGAATAAGTTCTGAGACATTTTTAGTCGATCAAAATAGATTAAACTACCATTTTCTTCTAGTTTTATCAAAACTACATCCTGTTTTGAACTGTTGCACTTGGATGTGTGGGTACCCTATAGGACTTCCACACATTAGAGACATCAATATTTCCTTACCATTATTGACGATTTTTCAAGGGCAACTTGGATTTTTCTTATGAAAGCTAAATCTAAAACCGCCTCTCATATTAAAGATTTAATTGCCTATATTACCACTCAGTGTTCTGTGCACTTGAAAAGAGTCAGCAGTGACAATGCACTGAATTTCTTACCATTGACCTTAAAAGCTATTTTTTAGAGAAAGGTATCATCCATGAAGCTACTTGCCCTTACACCCCTGAGCAAAATGGCATCGCAGAATGAAAACACCGAACACTTGTACAGATCGCGCGTAGCTTAATCTAGGGGGCCTGTTAAATATTGGGGTGAATGTGTTCGAATGGCTGCCCATTTGGTCAACCGGATTCCCTCAAGAATTCTTGATTATAAAACCCCTTATGAGAGGGTATATGGTACTGCACTTGATTACACTTCCTTACGCATTTTTTGTTCACTTGCGTACGCTACTAATTTAACTGTTACTGATAAATTTCAATCCCCATCACTCCGAATTTTCTTAGGATATCCCGCATCTCAAAGGGTTTCCTTCTGTTAAATATTAAAACTATTACCTTTTTGGTTAGTCGGCACGTTACCTTTGTGGAGGATAAATTACCTTTTGGGGATCTTCATCTTCCTAACCAAATGGGAGTGTCTAGGGAGGTTAAACACATGTTTCTGTTTGATTCTGAACCTTTCATTCCTAATACAGGTGCAGATTCTGTGTGTGTGGGCGCACGCAATTTGATTAGTTTAGATAAATCTGATGATCATGGATAGAAATGTTTGTATCCCATTGAAAATGATATTTCTTATTTGAATTTATCTCCCTCTTACATGTGCTCTTTAGCTAACGTGGATGCAATGACTGAACCTAGAAGTTATAATGAGGCAATGAAGAGGAAGGAGTGGATTGACGCAATGAATTTGGAAATAAAAGCATTGGAGAACAATACAACATGGGAAATAGTTCCCTTACCCAAAGGAAAGAAGCCCATAGGTTGTAAATGGTTGTATAAAGTTAAATATAATTCCAATGGAGAAATTGATAAGTATAAGACCAGGTTGGTAGCTAAGGGTTATAGCCAAAGGGAAAGAGTAGACTATCATGAGACTTTTTCCACTGTTATAAAGATGCTTACAGTTAGAATAATTTTGAAAATGGCTGCAATTAATAATTGAAATTTATCTTATATGAATGTAGGTAATGTTTTCTTGTAGGACGGTTTGAAGGAGGAAGTTTAGACGACCATACTCAAGGCTTTG
>JANTPZ010007114.1:0-14226 GCA_025593235.1 Vachellia pachyceras | reverse complement strand
TCGGAGGCAGGGAGTGAAATATGCGTTACAGATTTCATTCAAACTGGCATCACCCAATTTACGCATTACAAAATTTCACCATCATCCCAAAATTATACACACTAACAATCATTCGTTTTTATGACGCCAATTATATAAAATATAAATAAAGTGATTTAACTTATTCATTGCTTTTGCCCAAAAGTCTCCCCCGCTTTAATTTTAAATATTTTCTGACCAAAAAGAAAAAGTTAATCGCTAATCGTCAATTTCTTTCGTTTTCTTTTCTTTCGGCTTTTTTTTTGGGTTGAAGAGGTCGATAGATCCGATGGTGGCCGTGACTCGATAAACTCGTAGCTTGTTGTGGTGAGACGTGAGCTTGCCTTAATTGGCACGAACTCCGCCAAACACCGCATAACGCCTCAGGCGCCAAATCTCACTTCTGGGCATTCTTTCCCGACGCAGCTCTTCTTTCGACACCACTCCTCTCCCTCCCGCTCCCCCTGGAAAATCCCACTCTCGCAATCTACGCCAATTTCATCAATTCCCGGGGTTTATCCTGGCCATCTCTCCCCTCTTTAGATAGGGTTTTTGATTGTGCGTTCGGCCTCTCGAATCCCAATTGTATAAGCTCTTCTAGGGTTTCGTTTACACTTTTCCGTACGTCCTTCAATATGGGTGAGTGGCAGTCACTTATCCAATCCATTTTTCTTGGTCTCATTTTCTCTTACCTCCTTGCCAAGCTCATATCCATCGTCGTATCATTCAAGGACGATAATCTGACTATAACTCGCCACAGTGTTGGTAGCACCGACCATATTAGTAATCGGAGCAACATAGAACCCGATGTTAACCCGCTTGCCCGCAGGCCTGATGCCGATGAAGGCGAGCACCAAGAGAATGAATCGATCTCGGCGGAGCAGGGCAGCGTGAGGAATGAAAGTGTGGACGGTGATGACGACAATGATGACGATTGGGAGGGAGTGGAAAGTACAGAATTGGACGAGGCCTTCAGCGCCGCAACGGCTTTTGTGGCTGCAGCCGCTGCCGATCGGATCTCGCAGAAGATGTCCAGTGATCTGCAGCTCCAGCTCTATGGGCTGTACAAAATTGCAACCGAGGGGCCCTGCGGTACGCCACAGCCTTCGGCACTGAAAATGACTGCCCGCGCCAAATGGTAGCACAATCATCCTTGCCATTTTTTTTCGTATTAACTGGTTACTTGCTCCAAGTGTTTCGTATTCACAAGAGGTTTACTTTGCGTGTCGGTGGTACGATCACACTGTATAATGGAATCTTTTGAGCTGTTCGATGTTTTTAAGATTCTTGGGCGAATGTGACATAGCACCAGATGCGTGAAATTATAAATTTTAGGCAGCTTGAATTAATAATTACTCCTCAAGTTAACGTAGCATCGACAGTTATGAGCGTATGGGGCTGCCGTAAGTGTCTAATTCACGGCCGACACTTAAATTTGCAGACTTGATGGTTTGATCGTCCCCATAAAAGACTATAAACAGTTACTTGAATTTTACCGGGGAGCTGTGCTGCAGTAGTCTGCTGCTTGATTAGGAGGCCTATGACTACGTGATGTCCGGAATGCATTCTAATAAGCCATTGACCATTATACACTGTCATCCTTCGTAGCTTTTTTTTTTTTGCCCCGGCTTGGGCTTATTTCTTTCCTTATTGATTGACTTTTCCTATGTTTAGGCAAGCATGGCAGAAATTGGGTGCTATGCCTCCTGAAGATGCAATGCAGAAGTATATTGATATTGTGACAGAGCTTTACCCTACCTGGTTAGATGGCTCGGCTTTGGTGAGATAATAAGCTGTTTCTGGCACTCTACATCTCCTGTTCTTTCTTCAACTTGGAGAAATTCATATACCAAATGAAAATAGTACATTTGCTTGCAAACTTCCTCTTTTCCTTTTTCTCTGTACCTATCTTTCAATCTCTTTATGGCAGAGGAGCAAAAGTGGAGATGGTGTTGGCCCAAGTTCAGGGTCTTCAGAGTCTAAGGGACCAATGGGGCCTGTATTCAGCACTTTTGTGTATGAAGAGGAAGCTGGCAGTGATTTGTAGGTTCCTAAGACTTCAAGCTGTACGAGTTTTAATGTATCTTGTTGGCAATGCATCAACACTTTCTTACATTTATGTGTATGGTGTTTAAAGGCATTTACCTCAAAGTTCCACAACCTTCTTAGATTCTATATCAATAAATGTTTGTTGCAGCTCAGCTCACTGTTCTTCACTTCTTTCCATCCTCTCTTACCTTTTATTTCTGTTGATGTAGGGAATTGACCTTTTAATTTTTTTAAGCACACTTGGCTTTGGAAGGATAATTAATTGTGATGGGTATTGTCTATATAGCCTTGAGTTCGTGATGTTTACAGGACCATTTTCTTAGGGCTTTGAAATGATCCCATATGCCTCTTAATGTGCTCTCTCTCTCTCTCTCTCACACACACACACCCCCCCTCCGAAGGAGTATGTCATTGCAAGCTCACCATCTCTTCATAGAAATTTGGATGAAACTCGTGAATTTGGAAATAATGAAACATTGACTGATTATCTTGTTCCTCATATTTTCAGAAAAATTGATGCAATTCATGGATTTGCCAGAGAAGGAGACTCCACTAATCTGCTCAAGTGTATTGAAAATGGTGTTTCAGTGAATCTGAAGGGTGGGCTATTTGTGGTTATTGCTTTGCCAAATTCATATAATGATCTCACTTGTGCTATAAACTGTTGGTAATGCTCTCGTTGGTTATTAAATGGATCATGTCTCTCATAAACAGCTTGTGCTTAGCATTAGGAAGTTCAATCGCTAATTAAAATGAGAAAACATCAACCTGACTATTATCTGCATTGCTGACAAGTCTAACGATAACATTATCTATGCTTGATTCGTTGAGGATTGACTGATAGCTAATGTGGCATCAAAGGAATGAATTTTGAGGGACTTGCTGGCACGTTTAGCAATATCTTATCTGAGTTGCATTTAGTAGCGACGAAGTCCGGCATCTTCTTTGCTACAGTTGAATATTTGATCTTCATTGCCCCTTGGTCTTTTTTTCACCTATGTTCATGGGACAGCGTGAGACCAGTACTTCACTGCTGTGTTTTGAATCAGGGAGATAAGAATGCATGACAAGGGAAATAGATAGCTAACAATTCATACTTTCCATTAATCAGTTATTGATTATTGATTCCATAATTTTCTTATTCAATTTATTTGTGATAGTGAGGCGTCCTGATGAGTTCCCACGTCCACTATTCACTTACCCTAGACGTGGGAAACATCTTGGAGACATTCCAGGAGATGAAGACTGAGTCAAACCATTATTTTAATTACTAATTTGAGAGCTTTTAGTTATTTTACCAGAAGATGGTACAAGATTGCTTATTACATTATAATGGGATTATACGAATTCAATATGCTTCTTCTTAAACAGTATAATTAAGTCATTTGAAGCTTCCAATTACACTGTTGTGATGTTGTTTCATGCCACATTGAGAAGCATCTGATGTTTTTCCTGTTTATGGTCCTTCATATCAACTTCTATTAGTTTACTTATTTTTTTCTTTCTCAATTTGTGCATCTAAAATGTATGCAGACAGTGAAGGTCGGACGCCATTACACTGGGCTGTGGATCGTGGACACCTTGAGGTCACAGAACTGCTTGTTAGTAGGAATGCTGATGTAAATGCCAAGGTATTTTAATAGTGCAGCATGTGTTGCAACTCAATAAATATAAGTATAAAAAAGTTGTAGCAAGTTAAATTATTCGTAGGTCATAAACAATACTGCTGATCTTAACTTCTGTGTAATGCACTGGAAAAATGCATCTAGTTTGAAATTGTTAACAGTCATATTTCTATTCTGTGGTATGTGTTGATGCCGTGTTTTGTTTTGGAAGGATGATGATGGGCAAACTCCGTTGCATTATGCTGCTGTGTGTGAGAGAGAGGCCTTAGCTCAGTATTTAATGAAGCATAATGCGGACCCAGATCTGAAGGATAATGATGGCAGTTCGTCACGTGACATGTGCAAGCCAAGTTGGCCTTGCATGCAACCTGTGGGGAATTAAATGACTGATTATTAGGTCTTTTGCTGATCCTGGCACGTGGCAAATCCCTTCGGATGTATTTGTCTATATAACCATTATTTTTGTCCGTCCAAGTCCTGGCATCTTCACGATTTTCACTGTAGGCTATCCTCATGCATCCCTGGGATATGGTTTCATGATTAATTTGATTTTGATGTATTCTTGCCCTGCCAGATCCCCACAATGTTTGTCTGCTTCCCCCCCCCCCTCCGTTGTATTTGATGGAAAAAATCTGCACGAAATAAGACGTGTATTTTCGTGCATGGCATGAAATCTAGAAGAATGAATCGCATTATTTATGACTTGTGAATAATATATTTGTTATAGATTTTATTAAACGGGATGATATATTGGCGAGGTTGATTGTTGTGGAAGACTCAAAAATGGAAAAAAAAATGGAAAAGATAAGTAAGGTAGTCCTGGGACCGTTTTTCTCCCATGCCGCCCCTTTCGCCTACTTATTCCCTTCTACACACAAATACACACACATACACATTCATTAGTCTACGGAATCAGTCGTCAGAACTCATTTTTTGTTCTTTAGCTAAAATTTCCTTGCTCGCTTACCTTTCACTCCTTTTGGACCCCGGCGATACTGAGTGTTGTCGAGCATGAAGCACGGGAAAGGAAACATGATGAAGGATATAAACAAATGGGTTTATAAACGAGGTTGCTGCTGTGTTTGTCAGCCTCGATGGGTTAACAGGCAAACCTGTCTGAAGAGAAAGAAGAGGACATGGGAGAGAGCCTGAGAGGGAAAAGAAGTAAGCAATATTGGAAGATGAAATAGAAGAGGGTGATGGATTTCCGTTATTCGTTTGGGTGTTAGGTCTATCTTTTCTAATATGGAACAAGCGAAGAAAGTAGCATAAATGAATGAGGTTATTGTAAGATCGTGGAATGTGAAGAGGTGGCTTGTTTGAATTTGTTCATAAAGACTCCAATAGACAATTCTTCTATGTTTATTTCGAAAACCGTAAAATCATGGTTGAAAAGTTATATAAAAAACCAAGTGAAGGAGGTGGTCGATTCTTTGTTACTAGGTGTAAATCTAAAGTTATCAATTTATTCAGTCTTATGCATAATTTGGCATAAAAAATGCAGTGAAATCTAAATGCTCAAAGCTTCCAATAGTTGAATATTGATGCTTGCCTTTCCATAATATGTACGGTTAATGCAATGTGGACGAACAGAGTCACCGGGTCGCCCATTGATGTAACGCTCAAATATTAGATGAAAATATAAAAATTGGAACCAGTGATGAACCATCATTATACATGTGTGTGTGTGTGTGTGTCTTTTTTTTTTGGGCGTTGAAGCTAAGCACAAATTAAGTAGCCACATGAAGTTAGTTCAAAGAAAGGGACAAGATACTTTTTCCAAACTACACACAGAAGAAAAGGGATCAAACGAATAATGTTCAGAGAATGTGCTCCTAATTAGAACTTGTGTGATATGACTGCCTCCAATCTTCTATCTCATAAAGCAGTGTCTTGAATGTGTAGCAGATCTTCCCTGTACTTCCCCCCCCCCCATATTAAAATCTATTTTCTACGGCCATGTGAAATTAGAATTTGAGCCTTTGACTGCAATATCATTACATGCCACTCACTGGATGGAACCTCTCAAACAGTATTAGCACAAGCATCCAAAATGAACAGCATCTCCACTTTGACCACCTATATAGACAGTGATCAGAAGCATTCATCCATGAGTACGAACTAAATTATTTATCTACTTTCCCCCCAAATCCAATTCAATGTTCAAACTGTATCGCTCTCATTATTGTTGGGTGGATAGAATCGCATAACGTATATATGCAGTACTATGCTAAAAAGCCGCAGTTTTCTGTTCACTTCATCTAACAACTGTACATATGCCATAAACAGCCAATCATATTCATTCCCATAAAAAGGAGATTTATCATAGCTGGCTTGAACTTTCAGCTAAGTGCTACCTCATTAGCTTCCAATATTTCGCTGGAGATCTTGAAGAAAAAGAAACAGTCAAATACAAAATTTGTAAACCAAATGCAGAGAGAAAATAATCAAAATATACTACTTCATCTGATAGAAATACAGCTCCCACAACTTAACCATTGCCAGAGTGTTAAGTGAGTTTAGTTTGGTCACTAAAACCATCATTACTACAAACATATGGCTTTACAGAGGATGATTAAGCTGATATTATTTGTGATAATGCATGATTTAATTCACTTACTGATATTCCTACCATTTCTCTTGTTAGTGCTCCCACTATAGGACAATCCACATTCAATTCTCTCCTCCTTTGGCTCTCTCCCCTTGGTTTCTTCTGCAGTCACTCAATGTCTATCTTCACGCTTTGACCAAGTGACAAGAGATGAAGTTTGATGATCTAACCACCATAATATAAAAGAGGTGTTTGGTACCACGGAAAATTAAAGGCCAATAAACTTTCGCAGTCGGCCAACTCCACTAGAGGCGATCATACCTCCTAAATGATCTCCAGTGCTAAGGTCCTCCTTTAGACTGAAACGTGGGCGTGTAGAAATAAATGAAGAAACTAAGGTAGATAAGCACATGGGATGAATTATATGCCTAGCTGATGATAGTTTACCTATAAGGCAAGCATAAATGTAGATTGTTTTGAAGGCAAAAGTTGCCGATTTAAAAGTGGCTGGATTTTGAGTCATGCAAGGAAAAATATTAGTAAATGTCTACCACATACAACCAATTGCCCTGTTTATACTTTTTTTGATGCAACATATAAAACTGTGCAGTTGACTTCAGGGTTTGGGAATTGGGACTAAAGCCTATAAGCTAATGCTTTCCATCGTCACTCTTTTGATATTGGGTGGGGCCACCATGACATGATAGCTCTCTATTTCCACATTTTCTTGCCCTTGAGCAAGCATAAAAGGGCCTGCACCTCCCAGCTAAGCCCACGTATGTGTTTGTGTGTGTTATTAATTTCCAAGTTACAAACGAGAGGGACCGTACCACACCAGCCATGGCTCTCAAGATCAAGACTTTCCTTATAGTTCTTCTTCCAGTCTTCATTTTCATTTCTCCATCTTCAAGTGAGCAAGTTCTTTGTGTCAGTAAATATTTTTCCTCCCGCAGACATTGTTGTGGCAGAAATATGACAGATAACCTTTTCTTGTAGGCCTGGTTGAAGGTTTCAGGGAAAGCCAGTATCATCATCCTCGCCACTCACTTTACAAGGTATAATTTGATCCTACTAATCCCTTTTTAAACTGGTGTCGCATTAAACCTGATATAAACTAGAGTGCTAGAGATGAATATTAAAGGAGCAACATTATGAGGAACAGATCTTGCTCTTTTAACCTATAAGTACTACTTTTGTTTTGAATGAAGGATGGTATGAAGATGAAGAGGAGGAACCTGTTAAACCATGGATTTGAGCTGGATGATGATGATGCAGGACCCAACCCAAAGCACACAAGGAAGCCTGGCAAGGGAACTTGGTTGCCTTATTCAGTTCCTAATATCATTTAATAAATCGACTGTGTTCCCCCCCCTTCCTTTTATATGGTTTGTTCTTTTTTTTTTTTTTTTGCCAAAGTTATATGGTTTGTTCAGATATGAAGAGACGTGATATTATTGTTGATGGGCTAATATAATTTACCTATGCTTGCTACTCGTGCGCGCGCGTGTTGCAACGAGTCAATAAAGGCAAGATATTTTTAGTATGCAAAGCAGACGATGCATTGCTGCTTATGTTTGGACCTCAAGCATTGTGAGAACAATGCTTCTAATTTGATAAATGAGTCATGGGTTTTCCATTATTTATAGTTTACGGAAGAAGCAATTTTTATAAATTATATATATTCTAACTTTATTAATACAAGGTTGACTTTTGTAGTTCAATTTTTTTTTTCAAACTAGATTTTTATTAAACATAGGAGGAGGGGTGGAAGACAGATAAGATTATATTGGCAGGTTTTTCGTTGCTATTTCGGGTGCTCGGGACCTCGGGTACCTTCAAGGCAAAAACAGGAAGAAATAGAATAGAAGCATAGTTCGGGATCAAAGCGTGTAGCAGGGCGCTGTCGGATTTAATAATTTAAAATGTTGAGAACATTCCAGTAGTCAATAAGGAAAGCACAGACCAAGTACTGTAAAGAACCCTTTTCACCGATTTTTGCATCTTTATTTTACTTGGGGAAAAAATTGGATCACTCATCGTCAAAGTCAAAACTCAAAAGGTGCTTTAGGATCACTTTATACACCACTGGCACAATTAGAAGCCGCTTTTAAGAATTTTTTTATTGCGTTGCTAATTTTTTTTGCCGTAAATCAGCAAGGCGTCTCTCTGAAATAGACGAAGACCAATAATTCTTGAAAATTTATTTCTCAAGCTTGAACTTACACAACCGTGCAAGTTTTCAAGCGTAAGAGTGGAGTTTCTGGACGTTCTATGAAAACCAGCATGATAAAACGATTTTCTTACCTACTCCAAAATTTACTGAAAACTCAATATGAACTGAGAAGTAAAGATCAAACTTTTATATTCGCATCAGTTCTCGACTCTCTTGTCAAATTATCCACGTGCAACTATGTGGTGGGAATATAAGATGTTCTTTATCTTCAAATCCTAACTAATGGACTGTTCTCCTAGAAGTTCCATTGTCACCAAATCTCTCTGGAGAAATGTGGCTTGAACAAACTACTCCGATAGATTACGGAACATTCTTGGTGGCTACGACCTGGGAGGAGAAGACTCGGTTATATAAGCGTGGGGTCAAATGTAACGTACGTGGAAGTAGGATAGTAACGGAAACATTAACAATAACTGAATTTTAGCATCAGACTATAAAATTGACGCCCTTTGCCTTAAAAGAAGTAGATTTAAAAGAAGCAAGAACGTACAGTTAGATTATACAGGCAAGAAGTCTTCCAAAATCTGTGTGTCTGTTTATATACATGGCCAGTAAGTAATCTTCTTCAATTCATAACATCTGAGATGAAAACCAAATCCCAAGTGACACTACTCCAATGGTGGCTAAAGCTTGGACCACCTCGTAAACAACGTTTTGCTGCTGCAGTGGTAAGTTCTGCCAGTCGGTCCGCCTATTCCAGATACAATTATAGTCAATAAAATAAACTATAAGACTTGCGGAAGCAAGGCGGTATTCTATAACAGTATCGGTGAGAAGGTTCATACCCTAAATCAGCAATTATGATGCTAACATTATCCTGTGTACGTCGATCCTGCAAAATACTCAGTTATTGTTAAAACTAAATGGTAGGAATCCGAAAGGTCATTATATCAATTATATTGAATGTCTTGCTTGGTATTTAATGCGCACTTGCAAGCAGACAATTAGATGGTATTATTTTTAATTTCCATGTAATTTTATTATTTAAAAAGGGATATTTCGCGTTTAGTTGATTATCAGAAACAAATGATTATCTTTTAGATATTTTAAATCTTCTTAAAAAATTTTAGAATATATTAGTAATTTATTTTTTAAGATATTATTTTAAATTAAACATTTATTTTTTATCTCACTCATAAGTCGTAAATACCGTTATGTATGTTATTTTCATACTAGTGTTTAACAAAGAAAACTATTTAATTTCTTTCATGAGTGAGCCTTGCTTGTGCTTTAATGTTTTGGATTGAAGGCCTTGTGGCTATTCGAGACACATATGTTCTGAATTAAATACTTCGTGGTGATTCCAGTTATAAGTGTTCTGGATAGAACCGTGAGGATTTGTGAGATATTGTTAAGATTCCTTATTTCCTTCGCGCTTCCGTGTCACTAAAACTAGTAAAATCTCATCTCAGAGTAACAACAGCGGCCATTAAATTTTGTAACACCTACCAGAGCTGCTTGTGCAAGAGCCTCGCAGGCTAGCTGAATGTTACCGTGCTCTCTAAGTTGATTCCTCACAAAAGAAACTGTTTCTGAGCTGAAATGGTAGGAAGAATGTGAAGGTGATTTCTCTTCTCTTGGGAGGAAATCTTATGAGAAAATGGGCATTTATGTGACTAAGACCTGCTCATGTAGTCCCATAAGCCATCAGATGCCAAAACTATAAATTCTGCATCCGAGCCAAGTTGTACTTGATAAATGTCAGGGCATGCAATGACCAAGTCTCTGCTAAGCTGTGCACTGGAAAACATTGTTCGAAAAAAAAGTCATTGTGCCGAAATTCCATTAGGTGAAATCTTCAAAGGAGTGAATTTATACATGATGTTACAATTCAAGAAGAGAAGGAACAAAACATGTTACTGGTCCTATATGTTCGCTACATAATGAGCTCATGTCACCTAACTAATTGATCAAACATGAAAACTGTAAAGACATTTTTCTCATCTTTCAGTGGATGAAACAATTTCTCGAAGTAGAAGCTGAATGTTTAGGTTTAATTGACAATAAAGTTAGTTACTGGAATCAGGATTACAAGAGCAGAAACCAGGCTTCAGAATTTTTGCTGTTTTCATCTTCCAGCAAGTAGGATTTATTGTTCAGCCAAATATAACGGTTTTTCCCCCACCAATATATATATAGAGGGAGGGAGAGAAAAAGAATCTATGTTAATTTAATTAAACCCACTAAGGAATGATAGATAAGACAGGCATAAGATTACCAACCGAGAAGCAAATTTTTCGGACCATCTTCCTCCCTCGACCCCTTTTCTCAGCATTCTTCCACATGCAAGGGGCAGATAACCATAAGGAAACACATTAAGCAATAGACCGTAAATAAGAAAAGTTAGCGCCTTCATAACAGAACAAATAATACATTGTTGAAGTCATACTCATTCTTCTTCGTTTTGAACCTTATGTCCCCAAATGCACGAGATACAGCAATGTCTCCACAAATTCTACCATTCACAATCTACAGAAAAACACCGCTGATAAAATTGTGATTATATTTATAATGTTTACAGTTTATCATTATACTATAAGCTTGGAGATAACACCTTAATACTAATAGAAATCAAATTCTTAGCTTCAATCTATATAATGCTGAAATATAGGCCAAAACATGTGGGGCGGAAGGAACAAGGAAAACACACCCATCCACCTGCTTCTCTGATTCTTTTAATTTCTTGAAGAGAGGCTTTATTGTTCCCATATGGTCGGTGGGGACTAGTCAGATCTTCTGCTCTACCAGACCGGCTTAGAACCTGCATCAACAAGTGCGCTTGGATGAAAATCCAAAACACTTTCAGTTCCCATGAGACTCTTAACTTCTTGGAAACGGACCGAAAAGTATTTTTCTTTCCATCAAGCAAGGATGCATGACACATACCACAGATGAGTCACCTAAATGCGAAATGAGAAGTACATCTTCTCTGACGAATATAGCAGTCGCTGTAGCACCAGATTCATCTTCATCTCCATTCATTTCAAGCCTTTTAAAGTGAAACACTTCCTAAACCGTCAATGCAGTAATACGAATTCTACAATAATGTAGAGATTGCACAAGCTTAAACATCTTAGTAGATTTTTGTAATGGCTTACCGGTTTAACAAACTTGCGTCGGCATTGGCAAATGCCTCCTGTAATGCTGATTTAATGGCTTGGGAATCTTTTCTATCCAATATTAACCCGCCTTGTAAAGCTGCAAGACACTCCTTGTACAGTTCATCCCTGTAGTAACGAACACAAAGCAACAACAATTCAGGGTATAGACAGTTTAGAGCAACATTTCTACATTATTTCCAACGCTTGTCTAAAATAATCAAGTTTGGCTCCAGCATCAATTTACAGTTTTTCACTTTGCTGCAGCGTCAAACGAATGATATAATACAACAGGCATACAAACAAGAAGGAAGACTTGGAAATTGGCATAAAATGAAGAAATTGAAATTGGATTTAATGATACATAATTTGCCCTATTATGTTTGTTGAGGTGGGGCAGGGGTTGTAAAACCTGAGGAACTCGACCGACGAAAATCCTCCATGGCCATCAAAGACAGCTGCAAAAGAGAAGCCGTGGAGGTCAGCGGGACGAAGAATAATGCCATCTTCCATCTCTTCACGAAGACCCTGCAAAGCAATGGATCCCCATCGGATGCCTGCCACGTCAGACACAGACGACGGAGTATCGATGGCTATGGCGGAGCAGCAGCGGCCTCTGATCGTATTGGCGACGCTGTTTCTGCGGATGCTATTATGGAAGGTGGAACGGCCATGGAGTTTGGTTACGACTAATCTTTGGATGTGTGGGCTTGACAGTGCCATTTAGAGAGGAGAGGGGTGCAGGGAAGAGCGAAGCTGAGATGGTGGATGTGGAAGATAAACGAGCTATTGAAGGCCTCAGGCTATTTTAGTGGCTCGGATTCTCTTAGAATCTGATGAGATTGGATTCTAAGCAAGCTCAAGTGATGAGCCTGCTGCTAAATCCACGGACTTTTTTTGTCCTGAGCACCACTACTGCACACTAATTGTAAGCAAGCTACGCTCATTGTTTGTTTGGGCACGCAATTCGAAAGAAAAACACTTTAAAGGGAACGCCTTCCCAGAGCCATTCTCACGCTTACCGAGATAAAATTTCTATCACATATTTACCTCGGAATCTTGTTCGTTCTTTCAACAGACTATCCAAACAAACTCAAAATCTGTAAAACTCATTTCAAAATTAATAAAAACTATCTTGAAATCTGTAAAATCATCTTAAAATACGTAAACTCTTCAAGCTATTGACATTTTAAAATAGGCTCGTTTTTAAAAACGATGTCCGCACAAGAAAATAAGGAATGGATGATAAATTAAATGAATATTATTTAAATGGTAATCTTTAGGAGTCAATTATACAAGAGAGATTAAAACGTGATGTTTTAATAAATAAGGAATGGATGATGTTTTATCACTTTGACAAACAGATGCAATAAATAATACTTTCTAATTTATATTCTCCTTAAGCTGCTTTATACTTATTAATGTTTTTAAGCTATGTGTAAGATATTAAATAAAAATGAATGTCGGAAACCGGAGGCAGTTATATAAGCTTGTAATTTTAATTGTCGATGATGGACTTGTTTAGATAGCCCGTTGACGGAACAAACACAGATTCCGAGATAAATATGTGAGAAGAATTTTATCTTGATAAACGAATGAATGGATTTTGGTTACCCAAACGGGTTAACTAAAAAAATAAACCTTTTTTAAGTTGAACAGGTGAATTTAAACAAAGGGGTGATGAGCAATGAATGAGTTTGGTCAGAGGGAGGACCCACAATAGCTGATGTGGCCAAGTGCGAGGCTTGAGACTGAGGAGCAGATTCCATGTGCGAGGCCTTCTTTTTTTTTTTTTTTTGAGCCACTCCTAACCCAAAAGCCTAGCATGCCCTTGCTCCGACCGGTAAACTGTTGACTTGAACTCTTCCTTTAAAAATACGTCGTGATTCCTCTCGATTTAAGGGCGCTTGCGTTAATGAATGCAGCTAACTCATAAACCAGATCATACGTTGACCTAAACCCAGAACGATCAATCATTACATGTGTTTGGGTCAGCGTTTGTGTGGCTTCTGGATAGAACTGGGAAAATGGGTTCAGCCCGCGGGTTGAGCCCGCCAACCCTCGGGCTGAATAGGGTTAGGGTTGGCTTTTTTGTGGCCCGCAAAAAGTCGGGCTGCACAGGCCCGACTTATGCGGGCCTCGGGCTGAAAACGGGCTAACCCGCGGGCTGGCGGGTTAGCCCGTTTTCATTATATATATATATATTTTTTTTAAAATAAACTCTGTAAGGACGGCGCAGACTGACTCAGTAAGTATTGATGACTGATGAGCTAAAAATCAGATCACCAGACCATCGTGCATCGTCATTTCGTCCTCGGTCCTCCACTCCTCTGAATCTCTGATCCTCCCTCCACTAGTCCACTCCTCCTGTCCTCCGCCTCGTCTCCTCCTGGCTCCTGCTGTCTTGCACCTGCTCGGCGCTCGCTGCTCCAGTGCTCCTGCTCCAAACGACCATGCCTTCGACCTTCGTCTTCTCTCCCAAAAGCCACCATCGTCTCATCCCAGCGTCGTCTGCTCCAGATCTCTCAGCTGCGCGGCATCCAGTCCATCGAAGCTTTTATCTGTCTCATCGTCTGTTGAAGCTTCATCTGTCTCGACTCTCGTCGTCCGTTGCAACTTTCGGTGTTGAAGGTTTCGGCGTTCGAGGAGGCG
>JANTPZ010007113.1:0-12720 GCA_025593235.1 Vachellia pachyceras | reverse complement strand
AGAGGCCCTTCTGTGATATCCGTATATTTCTGTAATATGAAATAAAAGCCAAACCAGTAGTTATGGGATGAGTTAAGGCATAAAGATATGAAGCAAAAAAAAGAGAAAGTTAAGTAACCAGAAAGATCAGAAGCAGCCTAAGCTTAACGGATTAAATTTTATAAGAACTTTACAGTTAAGCATGCTTGGGCCAGAGTAATGACATGATGGGAGACCTCTTGGGAAGGACCCAAATGTCATTAAGCATGGAAACGTGGGGGCAATATTGGAATTTTGAAAGAGTAGAAAGAAAAATAAGGGCATTTTGGGAAATAAGAGAAAAGGGCAAGGGTATTTTGGTCATTTGACTAAAGTCAAAGTCAAAGTCAACAGTTGACCAAAATATTAGAAAAATTCATTGATGCCCAAAAGATAGAGAAAAATCCACTAATCACAATGGCAAAGGCAGTTTTTCCAAATTCGACCTAGAATTATGTTTAGAGAATTTTGAAGGTAAATCGGTAGAAAATAATTATTTAAGGTATTTGAAGACCTCAAACAGTTGAGTTCTAGGTATAGAAAAATAAAGTGAATTTTCTAGTAAATTATAAAATTATTGCCCAGTATCTGATAAAGGCGAATTCCCAGAACAGAGGAAAAAGAACCCGAAAATCCGAGAAATGGGATTTTCTTTGAAAATTAATTATGGACATTCCGGGAAGGAATTTTAGAAAAAAAGAAAAGGGTTAGGGCATCAGTGAAAATTCTAGAAATTTTTTATGCCATACAACTCAATTGCCTGTCGGTAGCCCGTTTTTCAGTGATTTTGACATGGCATAGTAACCCTGTTGAATTTGGACTATTTCCTAGCAAAAAAAAAAGAATTTGGACTATTTCCAGGGATATTTTTAGAATAAACATTTCGCCATATGGATGAGTGAAATGTGGAGATGAAAAGAGGATAAAACATCTCCAGAAAAGTAGAGAAAATTTACCAGAATAGAGTTACTTTTATCGATGTAAGTTGTAACCAGATCAAGTAACTGAACAGTAACCTATTGGGTTTGTGTAACCAAGTTTCTAAAAACTAGTTAAACTCATTAATGACCACTTTATAAGGACCAATGAGAGCCAACATTATGACAAGTGGTGGAAGCATATGAACCCTTAGATCACAACTTAAATTGAATGAAACAATCTTGGCCATCCATCTCATTTGTGAAGATTTATTAAATAAAATAAAATTCCTCCCTTCTTTCCCCATTTTGGACGTCTTATTTAAGCTAAAAAAGGGGAGCAAAGATGCCATCTTCATGGCACAAGAGAGGAAAAAGCTTTAAGAAATCTCAAGGTAAGAAGCTTTACCACCCAAACCTATACATATTCTTGATCCTTGCAACCTCCTCTATACTTCTTTCGGTTTAGATTTTTTATTAAACATCTCTTTTGCAAGATTGAAAGTTAGGATTCGTGATAGTGAAAGTGAGAAAGAGAGGGATTTAGATAAAATAACTAGTTGCAAAACACTCTTTGCATGATAAGGAGTAGATTGATGTATATATTGCTTGGGTTTGATGGTTGTGTGAATTTTTGGAATCTTAAACCCTAAGGGGAGGTGTTGTCCAAGTTTATACTTAATGAGGAAAATTTATTTTTGAGTCTAAGCTGGAAACTGAATGGTAGAGAAAAGTTATGCGTTGAGGGCACGATAGGTAAGTGAATGACGTCCCATTGTAATTTTTATAAAGTTTGTTTTTATTGTTTTCACATTTTTAATTCAATTATTGCATTTTAAGTATGTTTTCGTTGATGAAGATTTATCGGAATTATTTAATCGTCTTATTGATTATTATAAAGGTTAAAGTGTTATAGTATGTGTTCGAAATGTTTTATCGCTGTGATTTCATGCATAGAGATAGTGAAAAGAAATTAAATTCAAATGATATATACTCCAAGCATGCTTGAAATTGATTTTGAGATATTTCTTTCAAATTTTCATGCTAGGATCCTTGTTATAGAGTATTCTAAAATAGCTTTATCATTAAAAATGATTCAGAAATTAATCCCATGCATGCTTGAGAATGTTTTTAAGAGGACTGAATACATAAAGCTATTTAGTGACAGCAGTACTGCTAGTCTTTGGTGCGCCATGATCAATCTTAAGCTCGCTTGATATTCGTGGGTTTTAACTCACGGCTGTTATTCATAGGGTTATCCCTGTGCCTGTTATTTGTGGCATCGAGTCATGCCTATTGGTTATTTACCCTTGTAAACTGTGTGTTCATGCCTATTTTGTAGCCTCGAGTTGCGCCTAGTTATTTACTCTCGTTGACTGTGTGTCCACGCTTGATATTCCGTTTTGTTGAAATCCTACAAAAAATTGAGATTTAAATATTTTTTTTAAAATTAATTCTGCCAAATGAGTAGTTTTGCTACGTAATTGAAATTCTCTGTGAAACAAGTTATTGTATATTGATTGAGCCATATTTCTTCATTTCTTTACCTGAATTTTCAAAGTATTTGATTCAATTTTGGCCCATCATAACCTTTCTTGAGCTTAATTTGGAAGCTAGAGTTGCTTATTGTAATTAACTTGATTATGGGTGTAGTTGCCATGAAATACGATATATTTGTGCTTAACTCTAATCATGAGCAAGAGATACTTCAAATCTTTGCTATTTCATTTTAAGAACTCTGGCAAATAACGTGAGGAGGCAGCCTTGGAACATTTCGTCGCGGCTCAATTCATCCTTCGCTACGGCAAATGATCAAGCGTGCAAACAAAAGGACTCTTAGGAGAGGTTCGTCGCGATGAATATCGCGAATCAGTAACTAGATCAGGCTCCAAATGGAAAGAATAACCTACCCATGTCATTTACCCAACCTAAGATAGTTGAAAAACCCTTTTTAGGGTAATTTTGCACAATGATAGAGGGGGAGGCAGCAGACACACTTACAATTTCACTCTCTTCACATTTTTCTCTCTATTCTCTCAATCCTCTCATCCATAACCCTAGCCACCACCTCCATTCTTCACTTCCAGACCATCATGCATTATTATCCTTCCATCATGGGTGTTGAGCTGGTTACCATGAGCAACTAAACCTCTTCCTTCCTCTTGGAGATGGAGAAGGCTTGAGTTCAAAAGCTCGAAAGGGGAGTAGTAGTTTAATTTGTATTTTTGTATTGGATTGCTTAGTTGCTGAGTTAGGACTAATGATTTGTACTTAAATACTTGGTCACGGTCGTGCCAAACTTGAATTAATTTTTTATTGATTTGCTTTGTGTTTGACTTGGTAGTGTGAAGTCTCATTTCTATCTATTCAATAACATCTTTGTTGCTCTCTCTTATCTTCCTAGTTGTGCTACTTGATATTTGAGGTGATAACGTTTTGAATTAGATTTTTCAATTGGCAATTTCTTTACACAGACTAAGTGTGTTTAAAGGGTTTCATGGAATGGAGTTCATTGTATGGAATTTCTGACCTAACGAGTTGTTGGATTTTTTATTATGAAACTTAATGCGAACTACTACTCTACCTTATATTTAAAAACCATGATAGTCTGAACCATTTCCAAGGGGAATTCATCATCAAACAACTTCTGCGTTTTTCCAATTTGTTTTAGTTGCATTCCCAAAATCCAAAAACCCAAAAAGAAAGTTTATTTTATATTTCAATTCAATACAAGTTTGAAATCAAAAACAGTTTTCCACCTTGAGGAAAACGTAATCACACGTTAATTTAACTAATTGCACATGACATTACTACAAAAAGTACTTTTTACGCCCTATTTTTAACCCCATTGGCACCCTTTCTCAGGGGGTGTATATGTGAGGGAAGTAGAAAAGTAGGGCCTACGGCGCCCTATATTATAAAAGGCGATGTAGGTTACGGCGCCCTATCTTGAAAGATAGGGCGCCGTAAGGTTTTTTTTTAAAAAAAAATGTTATACGCCATGAGTAAGGAAAAGACGGAGAAACTATAATTTCTGAACTCGGTAATGAAACAATTTATGAAGATATCGGAGATCTGTGAATTGACTACCATTTGAGAAGATGGGTCCCAAGAGGAAAAAGAATTAGAAAGCTTCATGCCTGTGAGAAGAAAGCTATCATGTTTCTGGGTGTGTTTATTGGCTCTGTGGATGTCAAGGTCACATCCTCTGCATAGTATTGCTCTGTCTTCTTTGCAAAATAGATGTGCTCACTTCTCCTACAACACATACAGAAACAAAGCCTTAAAGATCATATTTGTCTGTTAGATTTGGATTCAAGGGCATACATACACATATATATAGAGAGAGGAAGTATTTGGCAGATATCACAGAGAAGGGAATCATTAGAGGTGGGGTGCTGAAGATTGAAGCGTAAGTGTTTGCCTGCGAGCTTGTTGGCTTGGTGGATGCTTGAATCACATCCATGGTAGAGAGCAGCTTCGTCTGCGGAATAGAAAACTAAAGCTTCCCTTTTCTCAGACACATCACATTGGATCTTCATTGCTATCTCCATATTTCAATCTATCTTTGTACCTCTTTGCTCTTTCTCTTTATTTCGCTTTGCTAATCTAAATGTTTTCTTCTAGCTAGGTTGGAGCCGTGAGAAAATGGGAGGAGTGTGGTTTTGAATTTGAAAGTAGCATAGGAGGAGGAAGAATGAGGACAAAAGAATTATGGGTGAAGAGGCATTAGGTCCAGAGAGAACAGTTAGGCTCCCTCTAGGCCAAGCCCTATCTATGTGGCGCGGCGTCCTGACCTAAATTTAAAAAGAGGGCTTTTGGCACCCTATCTTTAAGATAGGGCGCCTAAAGTCCCTTATTAAAAAAGAGAAGAAGACTTGTGTCGTGGGAACTAAGGGTTTTAGGCATCCTATTTCTAATGTAGGGCGTCTAAAGGTGCCTTTAGGCGTCCTATCTCTAAGATAGGGCGCCTAAAGTCCCTTATTAAAAAAGAGAAAAAGACTTGTGTCGTAGGAATTGAGGGCTTTAGGCGTCCTATCTCTAATATAGGGCACCTAAAGTCCCTTTACGCGCCCTACCATATGATAGGACGCCTAAAGGGTGCCTTTAGGCGTCCTATCTCTAAGATAGCGCCTAAATCCAATATCCGTTCTTTATCATTTTAAAAGTGTCACTGCCTTCATTTTTTACTCCTTTTTTTTAAAAAACGACGCGAATTTCAGTAGTAAAAACTATATTCTGTAGTAGTGTGAGGCTCCGTAGATAACGACCCTGGGGTTGTACCCTATAGAGCAATCATTAGAAATCACAATTGTTTTGATCCGTTTCCAAGGCCTTAATAAATAACGACAAGTTTTACACTTTCATTTGTGGCCGGATCATCGGTATTGATGTTTAGGCTTGAGAAACTGTCACTAAAGAATTGTGCTTATATTTAATGGTATTGATTTGACCAATAATTAGATAAACTAATAAAGTTTGATGAGGAAGACAGGCAATCTTATTTTATTGGTCCATTAATTAATAGAATAGTACACTAGACGACGGACTTTCAAAGGGAAAAAAACCATCACCCTACGTTTCATCTACGACCAAAATAAACTCACTTATTCTAGCTAGCGACGCTGTTTTTTCAAACAAAAGCTTCTATCGTTTCCTAGCAAGCGCACAAACTTGGGGAAAATAATAACGATGAAGATTATTTGACTAGTCTACAGAATTAGTTGCAGATTATTTTCTGAGCATGAAGGCTACCATTGATTTTGCAGCTTATGAAATGGTTTTTGGAACAAGTAAAGCGACCAGGTCAAAAGCAATATCAGGCGATCAACAACATCAGAAATAGGAGCATCGCCAATAATCTTGATGCCATATCAAGGTGTGTCTGAATCAGTTTAGTGCTTCAGGAGGAAATGGATAAAACTAAGACTCCTTTAATTTGCAAAACAAAAGAGTCTCTGTCACAAAACGGTGTCGTTGGACATAGTGGTTTTCTTGAAAAACATTATCTACATTCTTAGTGAATTCCATCATTACTTGGGATATTCTTGCATGCCTCCTCTACATCCACTTTAATAATTAGGCAGGTTATCAATTTATGTTTTTAAATAGGTTAAGATGCATATAATATAATAGAATTATTTTTAAGGTGCATATATCATTATAAATTTTTACGTAGTGTAATTTTTGACATTTAAGTATTAAAAGTACTCCATCCATTCTTTTTTTTTATAAGATAGAGTTAACGAAATTGATATTCGGAAAGTTTGTTAAAACTCGTGGGTACAATAAACAATTGTACGAATTAGGAGAGAATGTTATCTTGAAAATGAAGAATTAAACAAGCCATTTTTGTAATTCAGTAAAGGTAAAAATGAGGAGTTTACAAAAACAAAAATTGAGACAACCCCTAAATCTATATTATAAAAATAAATAAGGCACACCCAAAATATTATCAAATAAAAAGTATTAAAAGGAGTATTTATTTGTATTGATGATCAGGCTTGAGAATTTTTTCCCTTAAATAACTGTGCTTATTTAGGACGGCCTGTTCAATGGCATTGATTTGACCAATAATTAAATATACTTAAGTTTGACGAGGAAGACATGCATCAACCAACCTTATTATACCGGTCTATTCATCCGATAAAATAAATACAATACCCGGGTTGGGAAAAAATCATCACCCAATATTATTTTATCTCCGTTTGGCAACGCGGTAGAGAAGTACTTTTACATAAGTCGAGACAAATATGTGGAGGAGATTATCTAGTTTTGTGGAAAAACACTATTGAACGTACTTTTAGGTATAAGTTAAACATTACCAAACCGTCAATCTAATTTATTCTGCCGACGCTGCTTCGCTAAGCACGATCTTCCATCATTTTCTTGCAGAGCATGCGAACTCCAGGAAAATAAAGAAATGAAAGATTATTTGACTGATTTATAAAATTATTTGAGCATGAAGGCAATTGAGGACCTTGCCTTTGCAGCTTCTGAATTTGGTTTTTTGAACCGGACAAGGGATCAAGAGCAGTGTCACCAACACCGGACAATGCTATGAAAGGCCGTTCTCTTAAGTAGCATATTTACGTTGAAAAAATATCTTATATCGTTAATTTAAACATGCATACCCTACATCAATTTAACACTTCTGGAGAGAAGGGATGAAACATAAACTCCTTTGTAAAACAAAAAAATCATGTAACATAGTCTAGTTTGCAAAGGTTTATGGTAAGAAAATACTCATAAACTTTTATCAAAAGTGCATCCACCATTATGCAACTTTCAAAGGTACTAAAATACCCATAAACTTTTAAAATGGGTGCAAAAATGATAACATTTATAGATAACATAATATCGTTACTTTTTGTTGTGGGTTCATATTATTTTTGTGTATACATATTTAACAGGGTTAGATTATATTTAACGGTCATAACATTTTTGCTTCCATTCTGAACATTTATGAGTTTTTTTACCTATCTGAAAAGTATATGATGTTAGATGCAATTAAAAATTTACTTGTGTTTTTTGCATTTTAACCCATTTTTAAAACTAAAAATGGTGAAACACAGTCTCTTTAGCAAAAAGGTCTCACTGGGATAAGTAGAATTGTTTTTAGCCGTAGAAATGAAGGGTTATGCCTAAGGAGGTGGATGAGAAGATGATGAAAAGGAATAAAGTAGATGGCAACCAAAACGAATCATATTCATGTGTACGTATGCTAACAAATCAAGCGATATAAACAAATGCAAACAAGTATATAATTACAACCAATCGAATTTAGTAGAAAGCTGCAGAAATTTTAGTTTTCTTTAAAGTTATCTTCTTCTGCGATTTTTCTGATCTATTATTGCTTCTTAATATTTTTCTGTTCATGAATCTGATGATGAAGCTCCCTGGACCGTGCAGTTGTTTAATCTTTGTCTTCAATTTGACAAGCTGTAAGATGGAGGTTAGAGTTTAGTTAGATTTGTAAATAATAGTTAGTATCTAGTTAGATTTATATTTATCCCTACACTTGTATATAAAGGGACAAGTGTAAGCACAGAAACAACATGCCATTCATTCATTTTTCTCAATTCTTCCTTTCGGTCTGCAACTTTTCTCTGTCTTCTTCTATATTTTTCTTCTCTGAGCATCAGCCCATATCATAATTAAGTGGCATTGCTTAAAAAATCAAGCTACCCCAGTTGTCAATATTTATTAAAGACTAATGTCCCCGATTTGTTAGTTTTAGATGGCATTGCTCTATTTCAAAAAAAAAAAAGTGAAGAGAAAAATTTCACCACAAATAATTTAGAACATTATGTGCTAGTGAAAAGTAAAAATCGTTAAGGTGCTGAATGCACACCTTAATCATGTTTTTTTTTCTAGCAATCTGATTAGATCATTAATGAAGTAGCAAGTGCCTCTTTCTTTCTTTTTTCTTTTTCATTTCCTAGCCCATCTTTTCTTAACATTTGACGTTTTAAAATTCAATATGTTGAGTTACGTTGGTGGGCAGTTATTTCGCCTCAATTTTCTTTGGGGCTCTTCTGTCTTTCAATTTCACTTCTTTTTGCTTTCTTTGATTTTTCAATGATGTAACTTGCTGCATGTAGAAAGGTTTCCATTGACGCTTACAATATCAAATTAATTAAACACTTTTACTCTTAAGATATAAAATATCAATGGTTATGGTGCATTTAGCATCTTAAAATCTTATGTAATGTATCCAACACTTCAAAATAGTTTTCCAAGGGCAATCAATGCATTAAATCTTTTTTTAAGCATCCAGTGGGGTAAAATATTTTTTATACGCCTCCAATATCTTAAAAAATTTGTGTTTCTAGCACTATAAATTGTTAAGTGCGGAATTGCATCAAAAATACTTTAAGATGCTAACGGTTTGTGCAAAAACACTTCAAAATATATTGGAGACACAACAAAATATTTTATGATGGTAAATATATTTAGAAAAATACATGAGGGAGGTTGATGCACCTTCACCAACAAACCGTCTATTTTAAATTAACCAATCTAGTTGAAAGAACAAGGTCCTAATTAAGAAGATAACATTCCTAACTCAATTCATATTAATCATACAAACGGAGTATATCCTTCTCTTTAACGCTTCCATTTTTTTTTTTTTTTGTAATCAAGTTTTGTGTTTAGAAAGAGCAATTCAACCGTGATTGAGAAATATGAATTGGTATGTTGATGAAGGCGTTTATGATTGTGACATAAATATGTTGTCTTTGCATTTCACTGCTAATTACTATGCATATTATTTATAGCTAATAAGCGTAAAGGAGTAGAAACAAAGAATGGTTCTTTTCAGCAGACATAAAAAATAGAGTATATAAAACTTTATTCAACTCAGAAGTTGTCACCGGATTCTCTCTTCTCGTGAGAGCTTCTCCCTCTCCACGTGAGAGTTTGTTACGATGGTTATTGTCCTTTTTCCTAAAACAGAAAGTCAGTGCAAATCGCGATAAGTAGAGTTCTCTGCTGCCCACTGCGATAGAGAAAAGAGTGAGCTACGCCGCTGTGTATCGCATTGGTGAGGCTGTGTGAGGTCCAAAATGCAAGAAAGTAATGCGAAATGGAGAAAACGTTATAGTATGGAAGAGAATCAAGATCTAAGACGCAAAAGGAAGAGTGATATGAAGGCTAGTTTGGTATGGAAGCAGAATGAGCAGCGAACGAAGCATGGTGGTGCACTGGTAGGGAAGCTAATCACGAGTAAGATGCTGAATAGAACAACGGTGATCCAAATGATAAGGAAGGATGGAATCTACCGAGGAGCGAGGAGATAGTAGATGTAGAGGATAACACTTTCATATTTGAGTTTCAGTACAAGGAGGATGTGCAGAGAGTACTACAAGGTAGGCCGTGGTCAATTCAGGGCTGCCTGCTGAACATACAATGTTGGAAGGAGTACATGGTGTTTAAGGAGGTAAAATTTGACTCGACTCCTTTCTGGATTCAATTTCATGATTTACCGTTGGAGGTGATGGACGAGGAGAATGTAATGGCATTAGGCTCCTTGATCGAAGAGGTAATCATGATAGAGAATCCAAGAAGGAATGGGCTGCTGATTAGAAATTGCCTGCGGGCAAGTGTTATAATTGATATAGGCAATCCTTTAGTGCCAGGAATGTGGACGGAGAGGCCAGGAAAAAGTCTAATATGGATTAGAATCAAATATGAAAGGCTCCAAAACTTCTACTATAATTGTGGGAGGACAGGACATGATCAAAGATGCTATCCGCATGAAAATGAGGATGAAAAAGGAGATAGTGGAAGTTATGGTAACTGGCTAAGCACTATGGCGCCAAGAATGATTGAGGGAGCAGTGAGGTGCTGCAAGGAAAATTGGGAAGAGGTAGTACCAAGAAGGAATAATCCTAAAGAAGATATGCAAAAGCTTAGGAAAGGCATGAAAAAAACAAGAGTGGAGGAAAGGCAGAAGGTGAGGTACATGAGAATATGATGAAGATGGGAAGAAGGTGGTCTGAAGGGAAAGAAAGAAACAAGGTAAATGAAACACCAGCAGAACTGAAGAATCATAGGGAGGTAAGGGTGCATATAAGAAAGAACATTGTAAAGGTAGGTAACAATGAAAAAAGAAGCTAAGGAGAGAATGAAGAGCTGAGAACACACTCACTAGAATACAAAGAAGATCTGTCGAAAGCTATAGTAATCTATGAGTGTTCATCTCCACTGGCAGCAGTTACAGAAGGCCTAAAGCTGATTAATTTGAAGAGAATGGCTGAGGGCAGGGAGGACTCACCTCCAGGGAAGAGAATGAGGTTGTGTGAAGTAGGGGATAAAGTGAAGGAGAGGACTGAGATACAGCTAGCATTCAAGAGGCAGAGGAGGAGGAATACAAGAGTGGATACGAAGGTACCTAGAAAGAACCTAAAGAAGCTGGGTGAGCAAAAAGAGAGCAAAGAAGAGATATGGGACACAGGGGGCTGAGATGGCAGTAGAAGAGAGGAAGGGTGAACTAAATACTGAGGGTGCAGGTGGCTGGCCGGAAACAGCCACCAGGGAAACATGAATATTATTAGTTGGAATTATCAAGGCTTGGGAAGGGCCTTATCAATAAATAAATTGAGGGAGGAAAACAAGAAGTACAATCCCTCAATTATCTTCCTAATGGAGACGAGAATGAGAAGGGAGAAAATGGCAACAATTATAAGGAGATGTATGATGCACGAAGAGTATTATGTGGAACCTGTAGGAAGAAGGGGAGGCCTGGCCATTTGGTGGAAGGAGGAGATAGGAGTTAACATTTGGCACAACTCAAAGAACATAGTACATATAAGTATCACATCAACCCTGTATAAGGTACCGCAATTCATAACCTTCGTATATGGAGCTCCTACAATCGAAGAGAAGCTAAATGTATAGAATAGATTGAGGGAGCTAGCAGCGGGAATCCAGGGGCCTTGGGTCTATATGGGAGACTTCAATGATGTGAGCTCTAGTGAGAAAAACTGGGAAGGATACCTGTGGACATAAGGAGGGTGATCAATTTCCAATCCATGATGGCAAACTACCACCTGTTGGACTTAGGTTTCCAGGGAGCAAGGTTCACTTGGTGCAATAATAGGATGGGAAGAGAACAGGTGAAGGAAAGATTGGATAGGGCCCTGGCAAATGCTGAGTTCATGATGATCTTCCAAAATGCTTCTGTAATTCATGTAGAACTAATAGGGTCGGATCATCATATGCTGGTACTGGATTGTGAACACAAGTATATGAAAGGGAAAAGAACCTTCAAGTATGAAAGATTTTGGGTTGAACATGCAGACTTCCTAGCAATTGTCAGTGTGGGGTGGTAGGTTGAGGAAAAAGTGGGTAAAGCAAAAACTCAGGAAATAGTGAAGAGGCTAAACAACTGCAGAAGGATCTTTTAAGGTGGGGAAAAAACACTTTTCTGAATGCTAGGAGAAGAGTTGAGCAGCTCACTGTGGAATTGGCAAAGTGGAGGGAAGGAGAGATGGATGAAGGGAAGCATGAGGTGATTGAACAACTGCCGAAGGAGATAGAAGAGACGTGGGATAGGGAAGAGAAGTACTGGAAACAAAGATCAATAATAAGATGTCTTAGAGAAGGGGATCGAAATACAAGCTTCTTTCACTCTACTACAGTGCAAAGAAGAAATAGGATTAAGGTTATAAGAATAAAAAATGGAGAAGGGTTATGGTTAGAGGAAGAAGAGGAGATAAGTGTGGCATTTAACAATTTCTACAATGGGTTGTTCTCAACAGATGGAAGAAGAAACATGGAAGAGGCTAT
Organism: Vachellia pachyceras; assembly: GCA_025593235.1. NCBI lineage: Eukaryota > Viridiplantae > Streptophyta > Magnoliopsida > Fabales > Fabaceae > Vachellia > Vachellia pachyceras. The sequence goes on along the minus strand of JANTPZ010007113.1, from coordinate 493 downwards.
GTGGTATATAGAAAAATTAGTAACTCAGGATGATAATAGGATGCTGGAAATGGAAATAAGTGCAGAGGAAATAAAGAGAGTAGTATTTCAATTAGGCTCTTGGACCCGATGGATACTCAGGTGAGTTCTATCAGAAGGCATGGCAAGAGGTGGGAAAGGAGGTGATTAGGATGGTCATGGAATTTTTCTAGCAATGAGCAGATTTAAAGCCAGTAAATGAAACAAACATAGTGCTCATACCAAAGGTGGAGAGGGCAGAGAAGGTGGGGCAACTTCGCCCAATAGGGCTGTGCAATTTTGTGTATAAGATTATATCAAAGGTGATGGCTAACAGGATGAAACCCTGATGATGAGAATTATAACCGAAAATCAAAGAGCCTTTGTAGCTGAAAGATTGATCCAGGACAATATAATAACTGTACAAGAGGCTTTTCACTACTTGAAGAGAAAGAAGAAAGGAAGCAAGGTGGAGATGGGCTCTGTTGGAGAGCCC
>JANTPZ010007112.1:0-14009 GCA_025593235.1 Vachellia pachyceras | reverse complement strand
TTTTTCCATAAAATGAGATAATTTTCTCCATATATTTACCTCGAATTGCGTAAAATTATTTTTCTACTTCATTCCCAAATGGACACAATAATTACGGGGAGCCCAAATGCACGCTCAACAATGTTTTTCCGTAAAACGAGATAATATCCTTTACATATTTACCCGACTTATGTAAAAGTTTTTCTCTACTGCGTTTTTAAACGGATTGGTTAAAAGAGCATTCAATACCCATTGAATTCAGTGTTAAAATTAGTCATGAAAATAAATATAGTATTTTAAGTGATTTTAAAAAATTTAAAATAAATATATGGAAAGAGCTGTACGATAATGTGACTTGTGTTTCTTAAGGGCTCCTGTTTCCACACAAGCACTTAAATTGGATGATCCAACGTGAGAAAAGATCAGCTCCACTATTTCCAATAAAAGACTGACACGTATGAAATCACACTTCTTATGACGTGTCAATACGAGGGCGAAGTATAGTCGTATTCATATCTCCGTTCTGATGGGTTTTCCACTCGGATGTCTTCAATGTGCATAGCTTGAATTCTCGTCCAGCGTTTGGTGTTGGCCGTCGTATTAAGCCGGCAACGATGGCGGATTTGGCAGAGGTAGTGTCCGTGGAGGTTTTAATTCGATAAATTTTCCCTTCAAATTTTGCATACGTTGTTTGAGGTCTAAAATTATGGCGGATAAGTACAACCTGAAGAACCCTGCGGTGAAGCGTATTCTACAGGAGGTGAAGGAGATGCAATCTAACCCTTCCGATGATTTCATGAGCTTGCCTCTTGAGGTATTATCTCTTTTCACCTAACTAATACTTCCAATGGGTTCCTGTTCTATTAGAGTTTCCAGGCCATGATCTCTCATCTTGTTCTTTAATTTCAAATTACGGTGCCTCCTATTCGATACCCTCTGGGCATATTTGGTGTTTTCTTTAATGGAATTATCGATTAGTGAGGTTTGTTAAGCTCGAGGGGTAGCATCTTGTTATGGTATCTAGTGCGATTAATGATGTTTTTCGATAGCTGTCAAAGAGTAGATGTAATCCGTACCATTAATGCAGCAGAGTTACTTGATTAAGCTTGTAGCTGTTACCGAATTGTGAATTGACTTATCTACGATTTCTGTTTTTTTTTTTGGGGGGGGGTTAAGATGCATTCCTTTACTGATCTGTGGTTGCGTGTGGAGAACAAGCTCTTTCTTCATTGAAAGAAACCAATAGATCCAACTCCTTATCAGAAGTATGCGTCTGACCTCTTGAGTGACAGAGATCAGAGGCGTCATAATTTTCGTGGTCGTGTTTAAGACTAATAGTTGTCTAGGCACGGAATTTAGAGGATCTAGATTATCGAACTGAAAATGATAAGGCCTCGTTTCGTTCTTCATTTGAATGGTTTACCTTAATGAAGGTTTTATCTTTATTTATCTCCCTTTGTAATTGTATCCAAAACATGATTTACATGAAATTGATGAAAGTTGACTTGAACTTTATCATGCCCCCCCGCTCCTGCATGGGAAAAATATTCCTAGGCGACGCCTTGTTTCCTGCCTTCTTTATTTTCTTTTGTCATGATAAATTAAACCAGTTATCGAGTGGTTCCTTGCTTTTATTCTGTCTATTGACACCATTGCATTATTGAAGTTCAACCAAACAAGATTATCCTCATCCCACTGAATCATATGAACTAATGAACCTAAACTGGGCTATTTTTGAGCAATTTTAAGCTCATTCCGCATTCCCACTGAATCATATGAACTAATGAACCTAAACTTGTGAAGGTCATCCTCATCTCTTTTATTTGTTTATTTTTCCTTCATATGGGGGTGGAATGTTGCTCATGATTTTCCCTACATGGTCGGGATCTATATATGTTCTTAGTTTTTGTGCATAATTCAAACTTGGCATTTGGTTATGGAGTGGCACTGTCATGTTTTTGCTTTCTTCTAGAAATTTTCTTTAATGGACTATGATATATGGTTATTTTTTTCAGGAAAATATTTTTGAATGGCAATTTGCAATAAGAGGGCCTCTTGAAACTGAATTTGAGGGTGGTATTTATCATGGACGGATTCAGTTGCCTGTGGAATATCCATTCAAACCTCCTTCATTTATGTTGTTGACTGTAAGATTTTCCCCCTTTAGATATTTTAGCTTGTTTCGTCATATTAATTTGCATCCTGCTTTAATTTTCTTTAACCGCTCTTTTCGGAAATTTTTTAAATTCGTTTCTATTGTTCTTATAAGTTTTACTCTCATGTTGCCAGCCTAATGGCCGTTTTGAGACACAAACCAAGATTTGCTTGAGCATATCAAATCATCATCCAGAGCATTGGCAACCATCTTGGAGCGGTAAATAGCATCTCTTTCTTAGTTTGATACCCTGCTGCTCTTAATTATTTTTCTGTTATTTTCAGTTACTACTGAATATTGTCTCCATACTCTGAACAATCAATCACAACAATTGAAGGATTAAAATTTTTAAACTTTGCTTTGGCCAAAAAAAACTTTTAAACTTTGTACTGTGATACCCCAATGTTCATACCTAGCTGATTTAGATTTCTTTTGGCAGTAAGGACTGCTTTAGTCGCATTGATTGCGTTCATGCCTACCAATCCAAATGGCGCATTGGGCTCATTAGAGTACAAGAAGGAAGAAAGGCGTGCATTGGCCATTAAATCTCGTGAAGCACCTCCAAGATTTGGAACTCCTGAACGTCAAAAACTGATTGTCGAGGTAAAATTTGTTACGTTTGTTTTTTAGATGGTTCCTTTTTTTTTGTAATTCCTTGTTCTAATTTTAATTTTGGATCCCAGATACATGAGTACATGTTAAGCAAATCACCCCCTGTTACCCAACATAGTCCATCACAGGACCCTGAAGAACAACACCCTGAACATGGGGAAGATGAGACCCAAGTGATATCTCCAAAATCCCGAGACACCTGCCAGCGAGGAGCTTCAAAGTCAAACAGAAGTTGGTCGAATTGTTGAAGAAGAACCAGAAATTGCAAATCCTAATCCTGCTGGAGTCGAAGCTTCAAAAGAGATTCCATATTGTATTTCAAAGAACCAGCTGGCCCAAGATTCAGATAGAAGGATTTCCAGTCCAAGGCCAGAAACAAGGGTCCAAAAAGCTGATGATCGGTTGTTCACGTTGGCGGCTATTGGACTCGCAATTGCATTAGTGGTACTGTTGCTGAAGAAGTTCATCAAATCTGTTGAACATGGTGTAGTTTTCATGGATGGATCGTAGATGCACTCGTTGGTGCTGGCATCCGAGTTCGTCAAAAGTGAAAGCTTTGTGTATCATGATTTTTTATCTACCCTTTGATGTTGTAACTATGGTAATATAAATGCATTATACAGCTGTCAGCTACACCCTGTGCAATTTGTTGGCACACTTATTCTGCCCATTATTTTATTTTATTTTTTTTTGGTTTGGGGTGGTTGGTTTCCATTGTCTCCTTCCTAGATCAAGAGCAACGTGTTTGTGATATGCATTGAATCCCGATTTGGCAATATTTTTTTGGTAAAGGATATTTTTATTTAATACTCCAATCCTTAGCATATTCTAAACAGATGACGAGTTGTCTGGTTGACTGTTTCGAACAAATTAAAAAATTGACTTAATTAAAAGATATATTTTTGAATTATAAGTTAGATAAATTGGTATGCAGAAATAATAAATATAAATCATTTGAAATAATTTATTTAACATTTTTAATTTTTTTTAAATTTATCAGCTGCCTTATGCTAAATATTCAAGGCAATAATAAACTTAATGTTTTCTTGTAAATCCACACGGCCTTGTTTGGCTTTAACTTGCTAATTATGTATGATGAGAAAATTTATGGTAAGAAATCAAACATTGAAAATCCGATTGACTTTGACACTGAAACATCTATGCCATGTTTGGTATGATGAAATTGGTAGGTGGAATTGGAAACGGAATTCATTTCATATGTTTAGTATGGTGGAATTGGAAATGAATTCAAAATGGGTAGAAATGAATTCCATTATGTAACACATGGAATTGATTTTTTGACCCCTCATATTTTTTTATATTTATATTCATTTCCATCCTCATTTCCATCTTCATTTCCATTTCCACCTCCATCTCCACCCAAATCAATTCTAGCGTACCAAATGAGCACTACTGTTGTACTGATTCGTGATCACTGATCTCCATACACAACACAGTGCATCATTCACCACTAGATGAGTCCCGCAAATTTACAAAAATGGTCTCAAGGCTTTTGGAATTCATTATAATTGATTTTGTTGGTAAAATATTCCATTTACTCCTCACTCTTGACTGGCATTGACCGACCACAGGTGATCGGTTAGTGGGCACTTGTCACATTTGGTCAATGCTAGGGAAGGAGTGACCCGAACATTTGTGTCATTTTACAAATAAAATTAGTAAAAAGCAAATCTCAAAAAATTTAAAAATATTTCACAAATCATGGGACTTGCACATAAATTTTTTCAAGACTCGTTCACTTTTCGGTTCCTTGACCATCATCAATGTGACAATGTCCTTTTTTTCAGCCAGAGAGGACGGAATCTCTAAGTTTAAAAAAAAGGACCAAAATGTCACCTAAACTATTCGAAAGACCAAAAAAATCTTTTATTATAAACTTTGAATTAAAAACAATAATTGAATATTTAGTTGTTAAACGATATTAACATTTTAAACAAATTGAAGATTAAAAGGTGAAAATTTTAAAGGAACATAAACAATCTCTTTTAGTTTGTTCACAGAATCAATACTTAATATCATAATTATCAGACCCAAAAAGAAGTACAATCAGTCTTGCATCCATTCCATCAAACTCACATTCAAAACAAGGGAATAAGTGGTGGTGGATCATAAAACATTAAACATAAACACTGACCACATACATCCACTCAAATTCATCCAATACAAAACATAAAGATCACATTAAAATCATTATTTTGCTAGAATCTAAAGGAATCATGGCATAATGCAGCATCCTGATATAACCAGATGAAAGCTTATTCCTTGACTTATAGAGCATACAACAGAGAGAAGCCGCTTTAATGGGAGTCTGCCTTCACCACTGTCACAGGGCAAGATGCGTTGTTCATTACATAGTTGCTCACACTTCCCATTATAACCCTGTCAAGAATGCAGATAATGAACAACACAATTCAATATATCTAGCAGGAGTCAAAATGGACAAAATTCTCAAGTATATATCCCTTGCCATTTCACAAAGTCCCACAATTTATCATTATCCTTAAATGTGTCCCAAAGAGTTTTTCATCCAAACCATAACGTAAATCCATGTCTCACACAAAGTCAGAAATGAATCACAGTGTTCATGGTTTAATTGGTTTTCGTCCAAACTAAACTGTGAAACTGAAAGGCATATTTAGACTAGGTTACCTTTTGATGGTCCCAAGGCCTCTGTTCCCCATAATAAGGCAGTCCAGAGGTATGGTATTAACTGCATCGCAAATCTTCTCACGAGCATCTCCCCAATAGATCTTCAACAGCACTTCAATCTGCGCCACAAAAAGAGTTGAAGTTACTCTGATGAACATTGAATTTGAACAACCATCACCTTTAAGGCCAAAGATAATATAATTTATATTACACCTTCTTCTGTCTGGCAGCAGTTTGGACAATATCCAGTGTTTCCGCAGTAGGTTTCACTCCATACTTCTTCATGATCACTGGATCACAGAACTCAGCCAGAGGAATAAAAGCTGCATTTGGGGTCAATATACAGATATTCATTTAGTACTAGCTCATAATAAATATGGGGAAATGGTTAGAGTTCTGATAGTTCATAAAATCTCCCCATCTAGAAAGAGGAGGAAATATCATTTAGATATATGAAAGGCTTAAAAGATCCATAACTAAAAAAAACACTAGGAAAAGTATATTGAAGCCATCTCTAAAACTGGAATAAGCCTAACAAACTCTAGTACAAGAACATATCAGGACAGACAAAACAACCATGCCTCTCTGCAGTAGGATTTTCAGTCCTAGAATTAGAACTCATACGATGCACATCATTCCATTTTAATAGAAATAAGAGATTTATGAAGTAATACTTAAATCAGCTAGATTCAGGCACAAGAAATTGCAGCATGATCGTGTGATTTAAGAATCTAATCGTGAAAAAGCAAAGCGAATAGCGATCGATGTTTTTTAACTAAGTCTCACAGCCAATCAAAAGTATACAGTGCAAGTAAGAGGGAAACAGGCAGGAAAAAAAACAGAAGCAAAAGGAGGGAGTTCATTACGTGAACCAGTCGCTGCCCAGAGCTGAATCTCGCCATTATCGTAATCCGATTCTTGGCTAACGTTGAGAAGAACGAGGTGATCCCCTTCACGGACCAGGTTGTCGACGGTCCATTGGAGAGCTCTGTTGCTGCACGGCGAGAAATCAATGGCCACACCGACTCTCCTATGAGTTGCCATTTCTCCCTTTTGCAACAAAGAAGGCAAAGTGCAATTTTCTGAGATAAAGCTCTTATTTTTTTGAGTGATGTGAATGCTTCACAAAGAAAGCTTGATGACGAAGACCGCAACTTCTGAGGCGCTGAGTTCGCTCTTCTATGCTGGGGTAAAAAACATGGCAGACCTTTGAGACTATTGTCTTTGTTTCTGACCGTTAGATGAATACCCCATGATTAATAATTGAACGGCGCACATGCAAGTTTGGTGCCCATGTGGATTTTCATTAAATGCTCTCAGCGATAAATAAATAGATTCCAATGTTGATGAAAAGAGCAGGGTATATATTTTAATATAATGGTGAGCGATTTGACTCTTGGTGCCATCTAAAAAACCAAGTGCCTAAATTTTAAGGGCAGACCATTATTTACGTTGGTTAAATAATCAATCGATATTTATAGAAAAATTTACAATCAAGTCCAAAATAAAAAAATTAATGAATAAAAGATCTCTAATATTCACAAAATTACCATAAAGTCTCAGAAGTAGCTGCTGAAGTTGTTAATGAATGCTAGTAAGGTTGTTAATGACAATCTCATCAGTTACTCCTAGGACCTTATAGTAATTTTGTGAATCTTTAGGACATTTTATTCGTTAATTCTTCTATTTGGAACTTGATTAAAAGTTTCCCATATTTATATATTTAGAACATATGTAGCATGTGGGCAAAAAAAAAAAACCTTAACAGCATGCTACTTTTTTTTTTTTTTGCCAGAACAGCAGCATGCTATTTAGTACATACAAGTTGAGCGCAAATACTCTTCTTGAGTAATGTCTAATACTATATTGGTCAATTATAAAGTCATATAGTATATAGTACTTCGTTTCTGGTCACAAATAAATTTAGGAGATTGTTTTTTACTTTTGTAACGAACTATGGAAGATTTTAAATTATTGTTCATAATTCTAAGTTTTAAATCCTTTCAATGTGGGACAGAATGAAAAGTAATTATATGTCATATCATATGGGCCACTTTCTATTACTATACTTGGATGTTTATCTTCTAATCATAGACGGAATCTTAGGCTCTTGGCAACTGACCAGCACCATGCAAATATTGGTGCTCGAATTAATGAAAATAGAGAGTTGAACAACAACCTCCCCCATGTATGTGAGGTCTTGGCAGGAAATGCAGACACAGGCTGTATAATTTATAGCTTTCCATTCTCATTAGCTTGTATAATCCTATATATTTTTAGTACGTTTGCTGTAATATTTGAAAAAAGCTTTCAAAGAATGAGCATAACAGTTGAAAAAAAAAAAGGTCAATTAAGGCAACTGCATTTCAGTTTATGCCTCTATGATTTCCTTTTTGCCATATAATCGTTCACCTGCCCAACAACTTCTGCATAGTAGAATATTTTCACATCCACTCCATTGCAAAGACTGCTAAAGAGTGACATAGCTTCTTTCTCCACATTTTCTCTGGCCTCATCTTCATAGTCACTGACCACAATCCTCAGATGCGTGAACAATCTGGCATAATTCTTGCAGTGGATGAAGGATTTCATGAGCAAGGCATAAGATTACTGAATCTGATCAGAATGATGCTGCTCAAGTGCAATAAGGTTTGCAAATAGAACCTTAGTGTACTTGATTTTCAGTGGAGGAGTCACAAAAACCCCTTCAGAAAAGCTTACTCTAACAAGCTCGGGGCTGTGAACTTCATGAACTTGATTCCATGCTTTTTCTCAAGATTTGTTGCACATTCAATATCTTTTGCTTTTAGTTCTCCATCAGGTTTTTTTTTAATTGTCGAAGGAATGTAGCACTGGTGGATAAGATCGAGCAAATGGTTACCTTCTTGGCTGAACTTCTCTATCAGAAAAGCCAGTTCTCCTGGTAACATCTTATTGAAGAAACCAAGGGCAAGCTCGCTGAGAGTACAAGGTGTTGTTTTGGGCACTATTTCGAACAAAATCTGAAGAACCATCCATGGAATCTGGTTTTCTAACAGAATAAGATTTTTCCTGACGGCAAAGAACAGCTCCCAGGTGAATATGGGGTCACCACGGCGTCTCAGACCCTTAAAAGCATATTTGAAGAAAAGCTCAATGATGAAGCAGCCATCAAGTAGCATTATTTCCACAAACTTGTGGCTGGGGAGATGGAGTGTTTCTTCATAGCAATGTCTTGCTGTTTGTTCTATATCACACAGTGCCTTTACACATTGTTGCAATGTTGCTTCCAGGTTCGGCTTGCGACTGAGCAGAGTATAAAGGTAATGCAACTTGATCTCTTCATCGACTTTTAGGTTTCTATTTCCGTGATGGAAGGGGCCAATGGAAACTGTATCAGGGATATACATTTCATTCACAGGATCATTATGCAATGTTCCAAGTTTCTCCGGCACTCTGAAGATAGATTTCAAAGATGAAATGGCTTCTATCTTTTCTTTTCTTTTTTTGAGTGAGAAAAGACTTTATTGAAAAGAAACAGAATTACAAAGAGATGACAGAAAAGACCAGAAACGAAAATAAACTACAAGAAGCAGAAGCCGAATAAAGAAAAAGAAAGAAATTAATCAGAGGAAACAAGGCTTTCAATTGACAAAGCTTGGCAGGTGTGTTCTGCAAGGCTTAGAGTCTCATTAACCAAGCGCGGTGCAAAGGCTTCTTCATTAGCAAAGATCCGAAGGTTTTTGGTTTTCCAAAGTTTCCAACACAGGATGCCAAAAAGAGTGCACCAGTTGGCATTGCTGTCCTTCGTAGCCAAATTTGCCTGTAGCCAGTTTGAGAATGGTTTGGTGAGGAAGTTATGAAGGTGATGTGATGGAACAACCAAAGACCAACAATCTCTAGCCAGTAAGCATCCCCTGAGGACATGCTCAATATCCTCAGGCATTCTACCACAGATTCCACAGCTAGCATCATCTACCATATGTCTCTGTATTCGTTCTTGATTGGTGAGCAACCTGTCCTTGAGCACCAGCCACAGGAAATTTTTAATCCTATGAGGGCCCTTCCAACTCCAAGCTAGACTCCATACCTTACTTTCATCCTCCCATTGATCATGCACTAGAAGGTCATACGCAAACTTGACAGAAAATTGGCTACCCCAGAGCCAGATGATAGAGTCTTGAGTATCGTGGCTTTGAGGTACTTTAGACTTACGGATCAAATCCAAAATATGCTGAGGCAACTTAGTCTGGAATTCAGACCACTTCCACACCTCATCACGCATGACAAAGTCACATATTGGTCTTTGGAGCTCGTCCTCACTGATAGGAGAGAAGGATAGATGAGAAAGAGATCCCAGTTCCCCAATCCAATGATCAGACCAAAACCTTACCGTTTTCCCATTTCCAACACGCCATACACAGCCAAGAGCAAGCTCTTGCCACAGCAGAAAGGCTTTTCCATTGGTAAGATGAGTTACGAGTGGAAAGGCTTTGGATGTCAGACTGCTGCCACTTATATTTTGACCGGAGGACTTGTACCTAGAGTAGATCAGGATGAGTCTGAATAGTGTATGCCAGCTTCATCAAGAACGCAGAGTTTTGACCTACCAAATCCTTTAAACCGCAACCACGATGCCTTTTTGGTTGACACATGGAAGAACATTTCACCAGAGGAATTCCTTTATGATGTTCAATTGAGTCCCATAAGAAACTCCTAATAATGCTTTGAATTCTTGTGCAAGTGGCAGTGGGGAGCCGCGTAGTTTGCATAGTGTAATATGCAAGTGTAGATAGTGCGGCTTGTGCCAGAGTAATCCTTCCTGCGAGGGAAAGCGTGCATGCCTTCCATCCTTGTAGCTTAGCAAGCATTCTATCCTCAATGTATCTGTATGTTCCCTTGGCGACCTCTTATGCAATATTGGCACGCCAGCCCAAGTATTTCCCAAGCTGCTCAGTCCTCTGGAAACCCAGTGTGTTGCAAACATTATTAGCAGCCTGGTGCGACACATTACGGGAGAAAAAAAACTCTAGTTTTGGCAGTGCTGATTTTTAATCCAGAAGACTGACATAATTCCTTCATTAGCTTCTGCATAAGGGAAGTTTGCCCATTATCAATTGCACTAAAAAGCAAGAGATCATCGGTGAAGAATAAGTGTGAAAGACGTGGACCACCTTTTCTCAACTGCACCGGTTTCCAAGAGCCATTATTCATTTCATGATTTAAAGCTTGTGAAAGTCGTTCCATACAAAGAACGGAGAGATAGGGTGAGAGTGGATCACCCTGGCGAATGCCACGATGGGGTTTAAATGCATCAGTTGGATGACCATTCCACAATATCTGCATGAAGGAAGTTGTAACGCAATGCATTATTACTCTCTGAAGCTTGATAAGGATCTTAGCATCAGCAAGGGTCGTAGCAATAAATTCCCAACTCAATCTGTCGAAAGCCTTTTCCAGATCAATTTTGGTCGCCATCCAACCTGTCTTCCCACTTTTCCTTCGCATTGAATGGATTATATCCTGTGCGATGATTATATTTTCTGTGATGTTCCTGCCCCTTATGAAACTCACATGCTGAGGGAGGATAAGCAGAGGCATTACCGATTTGAATCTATTGGCAATAATTTTTGTGACAAGTTTATAAATGGTAGAGCAGAGACTGATAGGCCTGAATTATTTAATTGTTTGAGGCTGAGCCACCTTTGGGATCAAAGCAATGAGGGTACGGTTGAAGCAAGGATCAAGAGAACCACCTTCAAAAACTCTCTTGACCTCATTAAAGACACTGTCTCCGACAATATCCCATTGGGTTTGAAAAAACATCGTATGAAGTCCATCAACCCCCGGAGCCTTGAGTGGATGCATGTCAAACAACGCACGCCTAGCTTCCTCTTTATTGATTGGTTTATCAAGGTCAGTTAACATAGAATATGGAATTGAAGGGAAACAACCACAGTACCTGAAGGGAGGATAATGATCTGTTTCTGGCGTATAGAGTGTCTGGAAATATGTTGCAGCCATGTGAGCGAGTTTGGACTGGTCTGCTTCCCATGCACCTATGTCATCTTTGAGAAGTAGGATTTTACCTTGGCTTCGTCTGCACAACGCCTTGGCATGGTAATATTTAGTGTTCCTATCGCCATCTTTGATCCATTGACTCCTAGACTTTTGCATCCACAGTAGCTCTTCCTGCAGACAGACATTATCATATTCTAATAACAAAGTTCTTTCAAGCTCCAAGAGATAAGGAGAAAAGGGACGCCGCTCCAAGTTGCATTGGGTCTCATTGAGCCTGTGTCTGATGCGTCTCTTGTTTCTCCCAATGTTCCCAAAGACGTTATTATTCCAGGAACGAGCCTCAGTTGTAAAGCCTTTTATGTTGTCAACAAGGCTCCTGTCTTGTTTCCAAGAGTTGTTGACCAGGTTGTGAAAATCAAGGTGGGTTACCCAAGAGGCAAGAAATCTGAAAGGTGCTTGGCTAGCGTTTTGGTTCCCAATATGTGTGATGAATAGAGGCCTATGATCACTCTTGATCCTAGGCAAATGCAAAACCACATTGTTTGGGTAATTAGTTAGCCATTGTTTATTACTTAAGGCTCTATCCAGGCGCACCATGAGACCACCACATTGCCACGTGAATTGTGGGCCTTGGTAACCCAAATCTATCAGACATGTGCATTGAATAAAGTTGCTGAAAGAGCGACATCCCTGCTTCATTCTACTAGAGCCTCCTTATCTTTCAATAGCATGGACAGTTGCGTTGAAATCCCCCGCTAAGAGCCACAGAGTTGAACAGGGTACTTGAAGGTTCTTGAGATCTCTCCACAAATGCTCACGTGAAGACGGGGTTGGACTAGCATAGATAGCGGTGAAAAGGTAAGAATTATTAGTTCCTGGTTCTGTGACGTAAACGTGCATGAACTGTTTATGGTTTTGAATGACCATGAGATGTATATTATCCTTCCATAGGATCCAAATTCCGCTAGAGAAGCCAGTTGCTTCAATTCTATGAGAATTTGGATAATTTATTCTCCTTATAGTTTTATCAGCTTGCCTTCCTGAAATCCTTGGTTCCACAAGAACAACAATGTGCGGTCTGTATCCTTGTAACATGGATCTGAGAGCACGATGAAAGGAAGTGGAAGCTGCCCCTTGGCAGTTCCATACAAGAATGGAATGATTCATTTAATAAAGGATGAACTAGAGATCTCTCTCAGAAATTTCTGAGGCTGTGTCGTCTTCAAATCCCAACTCAGTGGCTTCCGCAAATGGTACATCTTCCTCAGAATCAAAAGATCGTCCTAGCGCATCAGCCAATTCCTTGGTTAGCTTCTCAGATGGAGCACCAAGGGGGTCCTTTGCTCTCAGCTTACACATTAAATTTGGTGTTGGTGTTAACATTAAGGCCAATCTTTTGTTTGGGCCTATCAGAGGGTTTAGGTGGAAACCGTGCCTTCCCTGTCCGTGTGGAAAGTTTGGGCCGCGATGAGCTAGGCCCAAGTCTACAACTAGTTTCTGTGTTCGTGGAGGGTGAGGCCATGTTGGATAAAGTAACGGCCGAGTGTCCAGGTCCCAACGAAGTGGTCTGGCTGAGTTCTTTAAACGCAGAAGAGGCAAAAAAGTCAGGGGAGGTTGCAGATGGTGCTTTTGCTCTGGTCTTGTTTGTATTCAATGCGGGTGATTTGGTTGTGTGCGCTGTTGGCTTCCCCTTTGTCTCCCTCCCTGCAGCCTTTTTGTATCTTCCTTCTACATTGACAGGAGCGTGCTGCTCGATGAACTCAGTACAAGAATTCCCTTGCTCATGATCAACTCCGTTGTCGAGAGTGGTAAAAAGATTAAATCTGCTGCTGCCGCTACCATGAGAATGGAAAGCACGGTGGTCATCCTTTCTGACAGCTCTGGCAGTGCGACCATTCCGATGCTTTGCCCATTGTGTCCTTTATGGCTGTCAGAGAGCGGTGGATATCTGCCGTGGGTTCTACCGTCGGGGATGTCTGGCGAGTTCTGGGAGGGCAAGCTTCCTCTAGATGGCCATAGCATCCACAACTATAGCAAATAGTTGGTAATCCTTTATATTCAACCAGCTGAGTTAAACCATCCAGGCGGAGCTTAGATACGAGAGGCTTGGTCAGGTCAATCTTAACTGCTAACCTCGCATATCTTGCCTTATCAAACCCTGCTGTATTGTAGTCTATTCGTATAACCTGGCCAATAACCTCCCCAATGGCTCTTAAAATGCTCTTATGGTAGTAGTGGTAAGGAAGTCCAGAAAGCCTTACCCATGCAAAAACATGCTTGATCTCTAAGTTGGTAGGTGATAGACTCCCAAGGATGTACTGTTAAGTAATACCCAAGGATAACCCATGGCCCCCTAGCATGGCGTTTTAGTAATCATCTGCGTTCTCCAGCTTCACCATATAGCATCCTCCTTCCAGTTCAGTCAGCTTAAACCCTCTAGAAGGCTTCCACAGATTGCTAAGCTTGGCGTGCAAGAGATCCTGACGAATAAAACGGCCAAGCAATTTGACGATGACTGCGTACTTCATGCATTGAGACATGAGGGTTTTGATCCTCTCAGAGAAGGTAATGGAAGGTATAAGTCCTTCAAGAT
>JANTPZ010007111.1:0-13529 GCA_025593235.1 Vachellia pachyceras | reverse complement strand
TAATAAAGGTTAGTAAGGTTGTTGATGACAACCTCAGCACCTACTCCTGGGATCTTATGGTAATTTTGTAAGACTTTAGGACCTTTTATTCATTAATTCTTTTATTTAGGACCTGATTGTAAATTTTTTAAATAAATATTATACAAATATAGATAATTTATACATTTACCTCAATAATAAGTTGATATTGGACATAGTCCATGGAATATATCAACTCATTGACTTTATGGTACATGATGCCTTTATATCATTAATTTATAGAAAATGATACCATATCATCTTAGCAGATCTTTCTTCCTTCTTCTTATTCATCTTTAAATGACTGTCCATTGCCCTAAAAAAACAGAGAGATCATATTTTATTAGACTGAGTCCAAACGTTAATGAATTCCAACATTTTCACTACAAAACATTTTTTAATAATCTAAATATTTTTTTGTAACAATAAATCCAATCGTTTGCTCATAAATGATAGTCTAACCCGTTAGGAATTAGCTTATGACCTATAAAGTCATGAGCATAAATCACATAGCTAATGTGAAGGCCTTATTATATATTATATGTAAGTAAATTTGTAAATGGTTATTGACCTCAAAGGTGTGACATGTCCCTGGTAAGCTCCAGAGATCCAACTCACATAAACTTTTACTAATGAAAAAATGAAATAAAACCTATTGTTTAGTATTATATATCCTTAATAAAATGTTAAAAGACAAATAAAAATAAGGGATACTTGGGGATGAATCTTACATTACCACATTAATTATAGAATGGGACTTGATCGATTTTAAAGTTTATGGAAATTCACTTAAATATGATAGAACATCAATTGCATATTTTGCAAGATCAGTTATATATTATAGAAACTCACTTGCATTTTCATATTGACCTTTTTACACCTTTGTAAAAGCTTACCTGCATAGAGTGAAATCTCAGTTACATATCATGAGAAGGTTAGTTGTATAATATGGAACATCAATTACATTTCAAAGAAGGTCACATTCCACAATTATTAAAGTATATGTCTGCTAATTTAACTTTACTTCAAGTTTCAATTTAATCCTTTAAATTTAAAAAGTGCACTTTTAGTCTATATATTAATTAATTACATTTTTTGTTCATTGTTATTGGATTTGCATATTGACCTTTTTACATCTTTGTGAAAAGGTCACCTGCATAGAGTGAAATCTCAGTTACGTATCATGAGAAGGTCAGTTGTATAATATGGAATATCAATTACATTTTAAGGAAGGTCACATTCCACAATTATTAAAGTATATGTCTGATCATTTAACTTTACTTCAAGTTTCAATTTAATCCTTTAGGTTTAAAAAGTGCGCTTTTAGTCTATATATTAATTAATTACATTTTTTGCTCGTTGTTATTGGATTTTGCTAGTGTGTATGTTGTACTAGTAATTAACATCTAATCTTGACAGCAATATATTATTACAGGAAAACACACAAAAAGAAACATAACATAAAGGTAACAAACCCACCAAATGCTACAATACTTTTAATTTTTTTTGGAAAATTTAGTCTTAGATTCCAAATAAGTAAGTTATTTAAGGAATGGTCCTAAGGAGGAAAATATTTAATGAGATGTTCCAATTGACAACATGAGGTCTTTGTATTGTATTGATAACATCATGCGCTGTGTTGACAACACCTCATGTTGTCAATTGGACCTCTAATTAAATATTTTCATTCATGGAACCAATCCTTAAATAACTTACTTATTTAAGACATAAGACTAAATTTTTCAATCTTTTTTTATTAATATAAGTAGATAACAAAAAATAATCCTTTCCAAGGCACTGAGGGTAACCTTCTCTCAATTTGCTTACTATACACAGCAATCTGATTTGGTTATTGCAATTTTCTAAACAATCAATGTATATATTTGTTCTTCTAAGTTTATATCAATTTTACTTCAATCTTTTGATTTTATAAAATGTATTTTTGATCCATTAATGTTAACACCATTAGTTACACTAAGCGAGCAATTAATATTATACCACATCCGATTTTTAATATAAGAGTTAATTGATTTTTTTAGAAATTAACGAAGATAGATATATTTCTTTGTATGATTTATAATTATAATTTTTCTTCAAATTAATTTATCTGATTTATAAACTAATATACAATTAAATCATATGCATAAAAAATATTTTTAAATAGTTTATTAACTTCTTTAATTTCTAAACAAAGAAAAGTTAAGTTAATTTTTCTCAATTATAATTATTTTATTGATATCATGAGATACTTTTTTTTGTTCGCACACAATAATAATTTTTCACAATAGTGAAAGCAAGTTTATCGTAAAAGTGGAAGCAGATGGATTGGCAAATTGATTTCATCGAATCATGTTTTGCCTAAAAGTCAACAATATCACGTATTGGTTTGATAAGTTTAGCTTCATTCTGCACCATAACTTTTAGTAAGCAGATAGAACCAAATTTATTTAATTTCTTTTTTAAAAGACGCAGTATATATTTATTCTGTATCCAATGATATTAAATAATAAACTAAAGTATATATCTAGTCCTTTAAATTTACATTGAATCCATTTGGAAAAATGGTAGAGAAGTACTTTTACACAAGCCGAGGTAAATAAGTGGAGGAGATTATCTCGTTTTACAGAAAAACACTGTTAAACGTACTTTTGGGGGTGTATAAATTTTGTCAAACACCGCCATTGAGTTTCAATTTGATCACTTACATTTAAAAATGCACTTTTAATTCTTTATCATTAATATCATTAGTTTTATTTAATAGAAAATGTTAATTTAATAAGTATTTTGCAATTAAATAATATCAAAATATACTTAAAGAATGAGTATTTAATATACTTTTATATTTTAAAATTTAACAATATTTTATCAGCATTGAATTGCATAATCACTATTTAAATTTGTTAAATCACCATTTTTTGTTAAATAAAACTAATGGCACCGATAATAAAGATCAAAAATATGCTTTTTTAACTTAAAATTATTAATTAGATTTTAATACTAGTGAAATTCATTAGAAGTTACTTATAAATAAAATTAAGTTTATTTAAGTCCCTTTTAAAGAAATTAATAACATTTTGGTCCATAATTTTTTTAAAAAAAATTGTCAATAAGTTACTACACTACATCATAATTCTAAATATCCAAGTGTCTTTTTTCTTAAACTTTGTTTTCACAAACGTGGCTTCTCAAAAATGGATCAATTGCGGTGGGTTTAGCTTTAGAAGGCCAAGCTTTGTAATCAATAAAAAAACAAGAAATTTCACCAAAAAAAATAAAAAATAAAAAAACAAGAAATAGAATCATGAAGTAGAAAAGAGGCTAAAAGTTAGTGTTTGGTTATTAAGATGGCAACATTTAAAAATTAATAAATAATTTTTAATTCATTAAAAAAAATAAGTGGAAAACGGTAAATTAACATTTTTTGTGAAAATTCCTTCATATTCCCATATCCTTGAATATAATACTTCTCCGGTTGTATTTAAAGGAACTTCCAAGACGACATTTATTGGAATAAAAAAACTTAACATTATTAACCCTATTTTAAAATTTAATCACTTCATTATTATATTATTATTTAATATAAAATTTAACAATATGCCAATAAGATAACAACTTACATAATAATAAATTAGAGATAAAAATAAATTTTATGAGGTATCTTACATGGAGAATAGAAAAATGCTCTATTTCTATCCTATGAATAGAATAAAGGACACAGTTGTTTTTATTTGTCTAAATAGTAAATAACTTCTCATTCTTTCTAATTCTACCCTTCATTGAATAAATATATTTTTTAAAACACTATTTATTTTATTTAAAGGTTGGGGAAATTACTAAAGAAGGAGTAGTCCTATGATATTGGCTAATCCAGATTCGAAATGAGCAGAAGTAAGAATAAAGGCTTAGGTCATAGAAGTTGGGGAAAAGGTGGGCTGAGAAACCAACAAAGATGATCTAATCAATCTAGACTTGACTCATAATATATATGGCATAAGTTTAAACCCTTTTTGTGAATGTAAAGATATTACCAATGGGTAATATGTAAATGCTTTCGGATTTTTTTATAAGTAATAACCATTGAATTATTCAAAATTTTTATAAGTAATAACCATTGAATTATTCAAAATAAAGTGTTGGTTAAAATTAATCAAATGTAATAAACGTGCTAGAGTTGTCGTGCCTGTTTAAGAAAGACGTATGAGTTTATATAATGTATTTTGAATCTAAAAATTCTCTAACTTGTAAACTATAACGTTTGATAACTCTTTCTTTCAAAATATATTTTGAGTAAAAAAGCTCATTTTTGGTAGAATAAATGCACTATGAATTCAAAATTTATCCAAACATAAATGATTTTTGGATAAAATGCGTCCTCCCAACGGTTTTCCAAATGGACACTTCATCTTTTTCATGTATACCTTTAATTATGAAGACCGTGAGTGGGAGAGATAATGTGTTAAAAAAAAGACGAGAGATAATAGATGGAAAAAGGAGACGAGGGAAACATATAATTATTGTGGTAAAAATAAAAAATTGCATTAAATTCTTAAACAAACATAACTTGTTGCTTATATTAGGGATTACCAAATATGAGAGAATATTGCTTATAAAAATGAGCATCCCATATGATAGAATTCGCTTACAAAAAGGATTGAAAGGAGCATATTTTTTTATAAATTACAAATGAGTATATCTTCAAACGCTTTTAAATCCGAAGATATGCATTGACTTTAATGAGCTTTTGGATCCAATTTAATAGGTTCAATCGAGAACACGATAGAGAAGTATTTTTACGTAAGTCGAGATAAATATGTGGTGAAAATTATGTCGTTTTACATAAAAACACTGCTGAACCTATATTTAACTTTTGGAAACGTTATTTTTCAATGTTAATTTTTTGTTAGGAAGAAGGTGGGTTGAAAATTCAATATTTTAGTTAAATTGGAATTTTTTTAAAAATGGAAAAGAAAAGAAAGAGTGGAGTGAGTGGTGATGGTGGAAGCATGATTTTGGTGCTTTTGAGAGTTAATAGAATTAGTAGGTAGGTGTGTACTGCCCTAAATCATCATCCATCCCTCAAATCAAATCTCATTATTGCTTTATATCTCCTCCATCACATGAAATTTAATATTTTATATTTCACATTTTTTAAATAATATTATTTAATCTTTATTATTTAAAATCAAATTTTAACAGGTTAGATTTATAAAAAGAGACATCATAAAAATAAATTGCTTTTTTTAAAAAAATATAGATTCAATGTATAATGACAAATAAAGTCATGATGTTGAAGCATGCATTAATGCATTTTACCCTTTTCTTTAACTGCCCTCTAAGTTGGGTCACCTTTCCTCCACTAATTTTTTTTTTGGGAAGAATTATGTTTTGATCCCGCGATAATCAATTAATTGCTCTAAGATCCCAAAAAGTTGTTAATAACAAGTTGAGGAGCACCATTAATAAATGAAGCAGGTATCATTAACAACCTCTTGAAATCTTAGAGTAATTAATTCATAGCGCATGATTTTAAAGTAATTCTACCATTTTTTCCTATGTATCACATCAATACAGATAATGGGTTACACTTTTGAAAAACATTAACTAACTATAGTGAGACAATCCCTCCTTTGAATAGCAATTTTTAATGATGGAATGTGGGATATTTTAGATAATTAGCTTCATTAGAGAAAATTTCAAAATATTTTTGGTCAAAAAAAAGATTTCAAAATATTTTATTTGATTTTTTATTTTCAGATTGTTTATATTTAATTTTTAGATTTTAGAATGCTTAATTAGTTAATTCATTGAGCTAGGTTACTCCCATTGACATATTTGCTTTCAATTTAAATTATGTTGACTTAAATTTTAAGTTTTCTCTTTTCATATATTTAGATTAGTCCCTTGATATCATATATTTAGGATCGAAAGGAGTAAAAAATATAAAAATTGTATATTGAGCTATACTTTTTTTTTAAAAAAATTATCAGTAAGTTAATTGTAGTTTACATTATTCATAGATGATAAGAATATGTCCATTTATTAAAAAAATATTATGTAAAAATGTAAATATAATTTATAAGTATTTCGTTTTGTTGTCGAAATTGATCTTATGTAAAGTGATATTAAAATTGAAATCATAATCTTTCTCTAAACTAATTAGGGGGCCATGAATTACCAAAAAAAAAAAAGTTAGTAGAAACAAGCAAGGGGAGCAACGTGACATGGAATGTGACTTTGGTGAGTCGGTCTCTGTTTCACTTAAAACACGCAAGCATCTATTATATACACCCCTTTGCCTTCACAATGCAAGTTAAGTTCTAAAAGAACTTTTTATTCACATTTAAAATCACTTAAAACTAATTAATAATTATTTATCAAATTTATTAATGCTAAAATATACGAATTTATAGCATGGTAGCTATTTTTTCTTTAAACCTCACTGATGGGGTAAAATCGAATTTGCTTTTAATTTATAACAAACTTAACTTGTTAGTCACATTTCTTTGTGGTTGAAACTTAGGAGTGACATATTTAAACAATAGGGAATATAGATGTATGGAAAAATTATTATGAGATCCCGATACTTAATCACTAAAGGCTAAAGTATACTTTTAGTCATTCATATTCGTGTCAGGTTTTATTTTAATCCTTTAAGTTTAAAAAGTACACTTTTAATCCTCAAACTTCAAGCCGTTAATTTCTCTTAACGGAAATTGCTGACCTATCAAATTTAATCGATGACCGTGCAATAAAAAGTTGACAAAGCATACTCACATTTTTATTTTAATTTAACAATATAATAAATTTAATACTTTAAATTGTGTAAAATAAAAAAAAATTAAAATAACAGCGTTAAGTTTGATAAGTCAGCAATTTCCGTTAAGAGAGATTAACGGCGTTAAGTTTGAAAGACTGAAAATGCACTTTTTAAACTTAAAGGATTAAAATGAAACCTGACACAAATATAAAGAATTAAAAGTATAATTCAGCCACCACTAAATCATATTATTAAAAAGTGATAAGTGATGGATATAAATCTATTATTATTTATTGTACTGCTACTTTACATTAAATGCTCTTCAGTTGGAGAAATATATGACATGATGTGTAAAAATTCAGAGGTCCAGTTCTAAATAGATAATATAATAAAATTGGATACGGGTAATTAGTCGAGTTGAACTTGGTTCAGATCATGTACTCAATCTAGTCGATCTGATTCAGTCTAGCCCCAATTATTATTTATTTATTAAATTTTGTTTGTTAATAATAATATTTATTATTTTTAAATGGTAAATATAATTGATTTATACTTAAATTTTAATATTTTTAATTAATTTTTTTTCAGTAAATTTTTCAGTAATTAAATCTTGTATATGTATGTATATATGTATCCACTTGTTGGTATGATGGTATGAGTCACGAGTCCACCCAACTAAACCCTCACAGCCGAAAAGCTTCATGGGCTATATATAGTGGGTCCATTTGGTAGAGTGGTTGAAAAGCATTTTTACCATTTACGAGGTAAATGTACGAATGAGATTATCTTGTTTTACAGAAAAAATACTGTTGAATGTGTTTTTGAGGTGTTGAGAAGCTTTCCCAAACATACCTTACTACTGTGCTACGCCATCCACCCCTTAATTATTGACGTTTTAATAAAATACATCCTCATTCCACGGATCCGCATAACTATTTAATTTAGTATCACCATTCTAAATGATTTTAACCTCATATAATATCCCAAATTGTTAAGGCAAAAAAATACTTTAAAATAGTAAATAAATCACAAAATATCTTATAGTGATGAATGTGCATAAGAAAATATTTTAGGGTTTGGATGCATCATAACCCATAATTTTTTATTCAACTCTTAACCCATAAATTTGAATAGCCTTGAATTTTAAATTTTTGAATAGTGGTATATTATAGTTATAGTCATCTTTCATTTTAATATGAATAAATAAAGTCCTTTGGTAAAAAAAAATAAAGTCGAATTCTCTGAAAGAGAGTAAATTAAATATCTGCTCCAACAATCATTTCATCCCACAGGACATCTATCAAAGGTATTATTGGTTTTTTTATAAGATTGCATAATTTTAAGGAATATTAAATATTTTTCAACTAATATAAATTGGAGCTCAATACAGTTAATAAGTATAATATTAGAAATTACTTGAATTATAATATTTCAATTTTTAATTTTGTATTTAGATTAATTAAAAATTAACGTATATTTATAATAAGAGTAGGAATAAATCATAAGATTCCCCAAGCCTTTAAAGAGAAAACATTATCCATCGAAATGGGACATAATATTAAATTGGACCAATTGTTTAGTATCATTTATCATCATCATTATTATTAATTGAATGGGGAGAAACAAAACCATGTTAGATCTTCTATTATAAAGAAAGATTCCTTTTAATTAATATTAATATTATAACAATAATGATAATGCACGTATGAAAGGGGATAATATACATTAATAAAATATCATAGCTAGGCTTGATTCATTGCTTCACAGGTCAGACCATTTTATATGTCTCTTTATTTAAAAAAATGAAGAAGAAGAAGAAGAAGAAGAAGACAACTCACTAATAAAAGGAAAACAAATGCTTTTTATATTATAATCAACCTAATTTATAGACCTTTTTTCCATTTTTGAAATTGAATTTAATGGTTTTTCTTTGGAAATATATTAAGCATTATTTTGATATCCTACCTACTTATCCTTTACTTAGGTGCTACTTGGGGCAGCTAATATGGATCTGAGTGTGTTCCCATTTGCCCAAATCCAAATTATTATTTGGTTGTCTATTTTATTTATTTATTTATTCACTTATTTATTTGTTTGTTTGTTTATGACTCTTTGACCACCCAATTAACGTAATTGAAGCTTTACCGTTTTGCTTTGTATTGAAGATAAAAACATTTTTATTGAATCATGATAATTAAGTCAGGTGGGGGGAAATCAATGTGCTTTAGGTAGATATTTGAATTTAAATTCTGGTTTATGCTTAAAAAGCATAAACCTTCATTACCCAAAAAAAGCATAAAACTTTTTTATATTGACTTCCTTTTTTACCAGCTTTATAATTATTTTGACTCAAAACCGGTAATATTTAGATGGCCAAAAGAATAAAAAAAATGGGTATATTTACGTTGCCCACAAGGAATTCGGTGTTTTTATTATTTATTATTAATTAATTTGTCTGTTTTTGTGCATTGAATTTTATTATTCTATTGGGTGAATGCAAGAACAAATTAAAGCAGGGCACATGATTTCAGTTTACCCCTCAAAGCCTTAGCTGTACACGTGGCCGAAAGCTAGGGATAATTGCTTGCACTCATGCCATTTTAAAAAACTTATTTCATTATTATAATACAAAATTATTTTGATGTCATTACTATCCTATTAAAATAAATGCATCAATAAATTTTATGGTTGAAATTCTTTTACATTAGTTTTATCAAATTGATTTATATTTTTATTTGAATTCAAAATTTAATTATTCATATATATTATATATATCGATTAATATTTAGCACATATTCTTACTCATCATGGAAAAAGTTAAAATTCAAACTTTTGTATATTCTGTAAATACTTAAAGTAATTATGCTTTAGTTAAAATACAATTAAATTGTCATCTATTGAGTGTTTAGGGAGATTCTTGGCCATTCAATTTTTAAAATTTTATTTTCGATTTAATTGGCGCAGCCATGCATGTATAATTTTTTAATTATCAATTTTGAAATTAACTTTTGACCAACTTTTTTTTTTTGGAAATTGAAGGATATGCAATGAGGTGTCTTTGATGATTGCCCTTTCCCCCCTCACACATGGCATAGGTAAAACGATTTTTTTCATTTGACCCCATCAAGTTCACATATTATTTTATTTTTTTTACCTTCCACATGTTTTAAATTGACTATAAACTATACACTAGCTCCATTTTTTAATGTAAGAGTCATTTGATTTTTTGGGATATTAAGAAAATGAATTATATGATCTATCTATCATCTTTTTTCAAATTAAATTACCTGACTAATAAACTGATATATAATATAACGATACATATAAATATTTCAAAATGTATATCATAATTAATTGCTTTATTTAATTTTTTTATCACATCAAAAAGTATTAAGGAACTGAGGTAGTACGATGGTCTAAAAATGTGCATGCTCTTTTTTCGGGAGATTAAAAATATAAATAAATTACGTAATCATAATATGTATTCTTAGATATATATATTAAATTACTTAATTATAATATATATTCTTAAATACATATATATCATTATATTATATTAATTTATAAGGCATGCAAATAAATTTAAAAAATGATAGAATATACCAGTTAATTAATTTTTTTATCTCTCTAAAAAAGTTAAATGTGTTTCGCATTAAGGGTTGTGTGTAATAAGATATACCATTGGACTTCTAAATTAATGAGTTTGGTCTATCTATACACAAACATTACATGGCTAAATGTCTTTTAAATGAATTTATAGTGAAATGATAAGATTCTAAAATGATATCGCGTGATTAGAAACTTGATATCACATATACAAAGAATTTAATCCAAGTACAGTACTAAAGAGACACATGTGATGTTTTAGTAAAATCAACTTTTTAAGACCTCTTTAAAATGTGTGTGTATACATAGGTATATCTTATTTATTATAAATGTTAAGATTAACTATAAATATGAAAGACAAGGTATTGCTGAGTTATATTGATTGAAAGAGTTCTAGAATCAAAATGACATCACAACTTTTTCTCTAAACATTTTTTCTTCAAGCATAATTTTTTTAATTAAAATGGGTATGTATTTAAATCTAAATGTATACTTAAATCAAATTCTTTATATATACTATATCAAATTTTTAAATCTCAGGTGATTATCAGACAATATGCTCTCACCTTAAACTATTACGATTTAACCATAAATCCATATAAAAATAGAATATTTGGTCACGTGTTATTTGATAACTTAACACAATAGATATAAGGAATTTGATTTATGTTTTATCTTTGAATCTATTCTTTCAAGGGATAATTTTGTTGAAGGAAAAAAAAAGAATAACGTTGTTGTCAAAATAAATAGATGAGGTTAGATTTGACAATTTCTCAATATCCACCTAATATAAAGGAAATAGTTTTAATATGGATGGTTTGAAAAAAAAAAAGGGATTTGATCCATTCTAAAAAAAAAACTACGTGGTCCACGCCTCCTTTACCTGATCATCTAATAGATAATTTGACTTGTCTGAATTGTATTAGTTGTTTTAAAATTGGTATTTTATTTTGAATAAAATAAGAACAATTTTTAACTATCAATTTGAAAGCAATAATTCAAATTAACAATCAAAATAATAAACCAATAATTGGTTAAAAGAGACACCTCCACACCACAGATATGATTTTAAATTGCTTAAAGAATAATTTTGACAAAAGATTACTCTCCTAATAGAATTTTAGTAGTCTAGCAATATTGAAGAGATTTAATTTAGATGGTTTATACTTAGTATTTTTATTTTAAATTATTATCATCGTTTCTTTTTTTTTAAAAAAAAAATACAGAGTAATCTTTTGTATCATTTGAGAGAAGGGTTGGACCAATTTGTTTTCACAAAGTAACCAAACTCCTCCCGCCACCCCTTTTACAATTCCTATACTTAAAGTAATATAAAATATAACAAAAAAAAGAATTTCAAAATGTATGTTTGGAAATATCTCGAATCCATAAAAACAATTTCAAAATCTGTAAAAGCATTTTCAAATTCATAAAATCATCTCGGAATCCGTAATTCATTTCTCCCAATGGATTCCCAAACACAATGTGTGTTTGGAAACTCCATTAGGAGAAAAGAGTTACGGCTTTCAAGGTGATTTTATAGATTTCGATATGTTTTTTTACAGATTTTAAGATGGTTTTGTATTAGTTTACATGCCTCGTTGGAGAAAATAAGTTCCCAAACAAGCACATTGTTTTCCTAAAAGTCAATAAATTATTTAGAAAAATATTAATACCATTATTGAATTATTATAATTAAAAAATTATGAATGTTTCATTTCAATCTCAAAATGTGGGTTAGGGTTTAGACTTTTTCATTTTTTACAGTTTCCAACTTAAAAAATCAGGTCTAGCTTTTTATGAATATGTCTCTCACTTTGAATTCCATTGATTGATCTGCCTGCAAATATTCAAGAGGCTGAGTCACAAACCACTTTAATCACCGTTAATGTCAATGTTGGTGGGACCCTAATTAATCTTAACCCTTCCCCTTCATCAACGGCTATTATGGCTTGTCACATAAATATTTATTTTCACAGGCGTTGATTTATTTATTTATCCATCAACATCATATCATCACAAACATTGTAGAATATAAAAATATCAATTATTCTTCTCCCCATGAAAAGAAAAAAAAATTGAGTGAGGCCAAAATTCTTTTATTGTTTCTATCTCAATTTTTTTTGTCCAAGCTGGCTGTACAAAGTAAAATTAGAGTATCCATATTTTTTTATTTTACTTTTATGTAAATTAAAATAATTTTTATCTATCAGTTTTAATAACATTTCCTAACTTAAAAGAGTTTAAAATAAAAATAGTTTAAATGAAAAATGAAGGATATCAATCCTTTTTTCTGCCTCAAACATTTTCAAAATTTAATTAATAAAAAAAGTGAAATTCTTTCATAGCAAAAATGTTTGGTGAAGGTATTTTAGATTTTTTTTTGTGAATACTTGAAAATTTATAAGCGAAGCAGAAAAGTCCACAGTCATTCCTTGTTCCGCTTATGGGGTAAATTTAAAATGTTTAAAATTTCATTTTTTTAATAACACAAAGTGTATGTTTGGCAATTTAATTTGGAATCATATCTATACAAATCGAGATAAAACTCCTCTCATATGTTTATCTCAATTTATATAAAATTATTCTTCCAACGGATTTCTAAACAGACCCAAAATAAGAGTCTTTCCATTAATTCTACCACCAACAAAAAGTAAAAGTGGGATAAAAATTATAAAAATAAAAGGGTTTTAATATAATGTTTGTTTCTTTGCATTATTTTTTGTTTTAGTCGTACAAATTTTAAATCTATGAATATATCTCTATAATTTCACAAAGACTTTGATATTTAACAGCGCCGTTAAGGTTACGGACAAAAACTAAAAGTTATTAAAGGTATAGAGATCAAAATAAAAAAACTTTTGATTTATAACTAATTTTGATTTTAATTTCTATACTTTTAACTGATTTTGAATTTTATCCCTATAGTTACAATAATTAATGAAATTAATTAATATTTTTAATTATTTAAATCTTTGTAAAACTATAGAGATTAAAATCAAACTTGGCATTTGAGATACCAAAATTTATGTAAATTTGAGAATGAAAAATATATTAATCCAATAAAAAATTAAAAAAAGAACGCTGAACATTTACTTCTTATGCAATTAAAGAGGTCACATACAGGGACCCCCCTTCTCTCTTTCTT
>JANTPZ010007110.1:0-10768 GCA_025593235.1 Vachellia pachyceras | reverse complement strand
ATCCGTACAATTTGCGTTTGGGTTAGCATGTACAGATCGAATTTGAATTGCGAAAAGTATTTATATGTACTGTGACAAAGAGTTTTGGGAAGGAAGGGAGAAGGCGTTGGTCTTTTACTTTTATTTTTTCCCTTGCATTCTTTTAGGTATATAGGTGATGATGTATTGAAAAGGATGGCAGATTTAAGAATCCATATCATTGTATAGCATTTGATATCTTTGTGTTGGTTGAAAAGAACAACACGTGCTGCATTGTCAAAGGAAAATTTGTATGCAGAGTCAGATATAAGGTATTGAAATTGCTAGCTAAATGCATGCATACACTAAAAGAAAAATTAATATAATAATTAGAAACGACATGATCTGCATTGCCAAGATCTGATCATCACAAGAACAAGGTCTTAAGCAAACCTTTGATTCAAGTGGCACCAGGTATCCTCATGATGTTCAAATCATGGGCTTAGTTGAGCTGTGGGTACAAACGTTTCGCATTGCCAAATCAAAAGTAAAAATAAAAAAAAAATTAAAGGACAAGGTCTTAGACCTAAAAGGAATTTCAGTTTGTGATAGTGGGAAAAGAATACATAAAGCTTATGTTGAGAATAAGTATCAAGTACTGCTTGTCAAATATATTAGCTACAGTAAACTTGGATGCTGATTATATCATTGGAGAACCAATGTACAAAATAATCCTTCCAATGGATGATAATAGCATGTTTCAAGATTACTGTAGGAGAATTATGGCCAATCCAACATTCAACATTTCAGAATAAAAAGAACTTTTATGTAATGCATAAGACTCAATAAGAGGCATGTAATATTCTTGAGAATATAATCCTATTAGTGACTATCCATCTGGAGGGGAAAAACCAATGTTCGCAAAAAGAAAGACGTGAAAGTTCTTCTACTTTACTTGCACTGTATGTCACATTTGTCTCGTCAAAGAAATTCTTCCACCAGCTGTGTTGCATTAAGACCAGTTCTAGTTACCTGCAATCCCAAAACAATATTGAGCTTATCTACTTAAGTCAAAATGATACAGTTGAACTAATTCCCAAAACCAGTTCTAGTTACCTGCAATCCCAAAACAAAATATTACGGGATGCTAGCTTACTTTTGGGGAAAAATACATTGCTCAAAAGTTAATGAAATCAAATCAAGAGAAGAATTCTTTTTAAATGTTTATGAAATATTAGAGTCACATCATTTATAACCAAATATATATATGTATATATAATACAGACAAACCTGGTTAATGGAGGAGATTAGTGGGGCAATTCATGCTACTTTTTAAAATATTAATATAATGTGATGTCCTTCTGTTTAAATTATTAAATTACGTAAACATGTAGTGATGCTCCGGAGGACGGATAGTTTAATTTGGTTTTAAATTTAACATATCAATCCACTGTTTTTTAACTTTATAATTATTTTTTAATACTATCATCATTGATTGAACATATTAAGAATGTTTTCATTAAAGAAATAGTTTCAATACAAATAATTAAGAATGATATATTTTAGGAAATCAATTCACATTTTTACAAATAACTAACTGAAGTTATTTTTTCTTTTTTCTTTTGGCAATTCAATCATATAACTCTTATATGTAATACAATCCGGATTTATTTAGGGTAGAGAGATAATTTTGTGTACTTAATATAGGTTACTTCATTAAATTTATTATACAAATACATAATTGTACCCATTATTTATTGTTCTTAGACTTCTCATCTTTCATTCCTTTCTATATATTAAATAAGGGTAAAGTTGAAAAGTTGTAAATTTTAAAACAGGACGAATGATATGTAAATGCTCACTTCAATTCAGAAGTATTATAATTACATCAAGTGGTTCGCAGCAATAAGAGTGAGGGATAGTGAGCACTGAGTAGAGGAAGGCGGAGAGAAAGCAAAAGGAAGAAGAGGGCATGAAAGAAGCAGAGGAGGCTTTAGAGAAGAAACCAAGAAAGTGGCCTCTGCTTTTAAAAGGAGAGAGACTAATGCGTAGCTTAGTGGTGTTGGGGTTGCTGGACTCAACAAAAACCAACTCATACCTGTGAGGATTGGACCAACCGTTGCAAACTTCCAAATGGAGGGTCCCACGTGTACCTCAAATCTCAATGAAAAACTTTTCCCCACACAAAAAAAATGAGCCTTCGTGTCAAACTTGTACTCTTCTTTCTTCTTATTCTTCCTTTGTCTGTCTATTGCGTTGCCCCATGCCCCCATCCCAACGCACTTATCACTAACCACCGTCCTTCTCCTCAACTTCTACCCATTGCCACTTCCATGATTTTATTGCAACTATATCCCTTTGAGTCAGCTTTTGTGTTTTTGTGTGTGAGAATTACTACTAAACAAGTCCACAAGTATTTCAAGTGGATGCATATAGCACATGTGCATTTCTTGTTCAGGTGGGGTTCGATTGTTTTAAATAATGATATCATATATGCAAAGCAATTTCCTCATCTTCCCTATCTTGAGACATCTGTCCCTCCCACTTCTTCGCCAAACATCGAACCAAATGTTCGTGCCCACCTGCATATCTCTGAATAAATGTCCGATTCATCAACATAATTCTGGTGCAAATAGCGTTTCTTAACATAGATTTGAGGGCCTTGTTGATTCACGGCATCCCGATAAAGTACCTCAAATATAATCCTTTGATGCTTCACTACGAGAATCATGGCGAACCATCTAGGATAACAAGGAGAGGCCCAGTTTTTTTTTCCCACGTTCAACCATTATATTCAGAACCAACGGGAGAACGCAACCAGGAAAAAAAAAATAAATGCTCATCCTCTTGGAAATAAATGACAGTTCCATGCTTAACTGAAAAGGACAGGTTTCAGCAGTTGTGTACAGATGTGTGTAAAAAGACAGGCTCCTTTAGCGATGATAAAATTTTCCATGCTAAAGATAACACAACCAACTCCCAGAAGGGAGAAATAACCAGATAATACAATTACAGGGGAAAAAATGGGCATAGTTGCTTCATTTCTCATCCTCTCATCCTTGAACTAGAAGAAAGTTGCTACTCTCTCAAATCTCTGGTTATCTAGGATTTTTTGTTCTTCCTTGTCCTATCTCTGACTAGACTCTTATGTAATGTGGAATAGTTATAAAAATTCAAAATAATAACAAATAAATAAATAAATAAACTTTGTCAGAATAATAAAGGGGTGCGTTGCCATGGCAGCCATTTGCTTATGCAACTATCTGCTCATGTTCTCTATACAGCTGCTCCACCCATGGTGAAAGCATCTCTCTGCTGGCATCAAATTGCTGCTGCTGCTTCTCAGAGGGAACATCTTTAACCAAAGAATTAACCCACGATACGTCTGGCTCAAAATTTTCAGACCGTGCCATGGTGTTGTTTGTGTTTCCATTGTTTCTGAACCCAAAAGAAGCAGATTTCTTCAGTTTGTTCAGCTCATCTCCATTCATGCCCCAATCCAATTTCCCATCAGGGGATCTCCAATCTGAAAGCGTAGAAGAAACCCTACAGGCAGTGTTGGAGGCTGTAGATTGCCCGAAATGGTGGGGGGGTATTGCTGCCCCACGATCGATAAAACTTTGACTTCGCTTTGTGAAGGCTGCAGATCTGGAGTTCATCACTGCTGCAGCCACAGCAGACGATGAGTCAAACCCTAAACCCAAGGAGTTTCTTGCCGGTGAGGAAGGAAGGTTGGTGGGATAGCTTGCGCGAAGGTGGTTCATGTTTTGGTGCATCTGAAGCCCGTTTGGAGATTGCAGCTGAGTAGGCATTGAAGGTTGCGGTGAAAGTCCATGAAGTTGAGAAAGAACAGAAGGATCAACGGATCCCCAAAGGTCATCGAGGCTAGTTGGCTTCAAATCACCCATCCTACTATATTCTTTGTTCCGGAAAGATGGGGAAGAGATTCGAGCCATCTCTTCTATCAACTGCTGCTGTTTAGCCGGACTTTCTAGCCGAAGCAGTTCCATCTCTAAATCAAGATCCCTAGCACTTAAGG
Organism: Vachellia pachyceras; assembly: GCA_025593235.1. Taxonomy (NCBI): domain Eukaryota; kingdom Viridiplantae; phylum Streptophyta; class Magnoliopsida; order Fabales; family Fabaceae; genus Vachellia; species Vachellia pachyceras. The sequence goes on along the minus strand of JANTPZ010007110.1, from coordinate 6,771 downwards.
CTGCCTTCAGCCGGCTGCCTGGGAGCTGCAAGGACGGCGGGGTGAGGTTTATTTTGTTCTGCCGCGAGCTTCCACTCTTGGGAGAGGAAGCCGCCAAAGGAGACAAGGGTGGTGTTGAAACAGTTGACATTGGCAATGATGAGGAACTAAGAGCTAATGGACTCATAACTGTCGTGTCAAGTGCGCTAACTGAAAAGGATTTTGGCGAAGGCATTGCTGAACCAGTGGAAGCATACAAAGGGCGTAACTCATCAGGTTTGTGAGCAAAGAAGCAAACTTTTCGTGAGCAACCAGTCTCATCCTTGCAAAGCCTTGTTCGGTATTGAGCTGGATGGAGCCATGACTCAAAAACACCATGAGCGTACTCACAGGCATCTCCCTTTGGGCAGCTTCCCTTGCGGAACTCCGGGCAAGGAACGCAGCTGTAAGGATACTTCCGTGGATCCCTCCTCCTTGCATTCTCCCCAGGATGAACGAATGGACACTCAGTCCAGTCATGAGAGTATGCCCTTGAACACGGCTTCACCTTGAAACTGTACATCCTGAATTCATCTGTTCCATATATACCATTGTTTATGTCAGGCAAAGATATATCAACAGGATATTCTTTCTTCTCTGCTGCTTCTTTTGATGACAAAGAAGGTGCTGTAGTTTTTGGTTGCTCCGCCTCCTGTTCACCTAATTCATCACCTCTCAGCAACGACTCCATTGCCTTCCTTCGTGAGTTGGATGAAGAACTAAAGGCAGGAGCAATCAAATTAACAGGCTTATTTCCGCTAGCATCAAGGCACTCAGGATCTGCCTTTGCATCAAGCAAGAGCTTAACAATCTGAAGTGAGGATTCAGAGCCACCGGCAACAGCACAATGGAGAGCCGAAGCCTTATCAGAACCACAGGCTCTGTTCACATCAATTCTGCCTGTTTCAATAATATACCTCAGCACCTCCGTGCTTCCAAATAAAGAAGCAACCATGAGAGGCGTCCTCTTTTCCAACCCCATCTTTTTCGACCCAATTCTTCTTCCATACCAAAAGCTTTCCTCGTTCACATCAGAACCCTTCTCTTCTACTTCCCTTCTGAAAGTTTCGAGATCATCAGTCGCAGACAGCTCAAGCAGACTCGAGATGTTACAGAGAACATCGCAATTCTGCTTGCGAAACTCTTTATCCATGTCGTTATTAGAGGGAGAAAGTTTAGTTTTTGAGCCACCACACATATCAACGTCCTGCATAATCAAACAGCATAAACTCAATAAGCCACTTTATTCAAAATATCATTTCCTTACATACAGATGATTGAATACACGTTAGCCATTCGGCAAAAGGAAAAAAAAAAACAGAATACCCATGCGCGACTAGAAGTTAAAAAAATAAAATTTCCATAGGCATCTGAAGAACCTAGTTTTTTCAAATCTTGAGGGATGCACTACAAGATAACATCCCTAAATTTAAGCGGAAATTTATAGGCTAACAATTCTTTTGCTATATTTTTCTCACCAACCCAACCGAGAACAAACCTACACTAGAAATTCCGTCAGGAGAACAAAAAGGTCAGAAAATATCCTTAACAAAATCGTCAACAACCCATGCTAACAACTCGGTCCGGCAATACCTACTTTCTACGAGAATTCTGATAAGAAAATTTTAAACCATCATAGAAAGAAAAGGGACAAAAGCAGCAACTCCCACAACCAAATTTCGAATGATAGTTCAAACTTGTACCAAGAAACGGACCCAAAACGCTCATTCCTCGTACCCACCCAGAACAACCCCTCTCGGAGATCACCAACATCAACCCAGATCAAACCAGAACACGAAAACCCAAACAACATAAGCTTATCAGAACACCAAGAACTGAAAGCTGCTCGAGAACACAACATACCTCTGTGCTGAGAATAATATACGAGTGTCTCTTCCTTTTGCTCTGGTTTAGTTTGCTAGAGGGGAAATCGAGAAGACCTCGATTGCGAGAATGAGTGCGAAAGAGAAGAGCGTCTGCCCTTTTATCCTCTCTGGCCCCAGCGATGAAGAAGAGAGGAAAGTGTGAATTTTTCCTTCTTCGTAGCTGTTTCTGTGAAGGTCAAAGTCAATTATTCAACACGCGCAGACCCCACACACAGGCTCCTCTCAGAGCGTTTGTTTTGTTTTTTATGTTTAGAGTCGTTCGTGTCTATCCTTCTCCGAAATGAAATGCAGATGAAATTGAAATGAAGCAAAATTCACATCTTCCATGTGGAACCCACTTCCACTATCACTCGGCTTCAATTTGACGCTCTTCGTCCGTTGGATGCGAAACCAAAGGCTTGGAACAACATAATCAATCATTGATTAATCAATAACAGGAGTACCCATTAAAGATAGCATTTTAAGGCGAATAAATTCATTTCCATTAATATTTTACAGGCAATATAGTCAATTCAAATTTGATTGCTTTAGTTTTTCAAAATCAGTGATGGTAGAAAATCTCTACTAAAAAATCTTATTGATAAGAATGATTTAAATATGAGTATAGTTATGAAATTTTGCAAGTTATGGCATTTTCCATATATATAAAAACATATATTTTTATTTCTAATAAAATTTTTAAATAGAGACTTTTTACTAATTTTATTATAGGAAAGGTATCTCCTCTCATGTCATGAAATAGCTTACTAATATTGAGATTAAGTTTGGATTTTGAGAGTTGAAGGTGATGACTTAATTTAATCCTATTGGATCAATTCATGATATGTTCTTATATGATATAGCTGCCGAAATTTAGCGTGAGGAATTTCAGTCTTGAGGATGTGGCATGGCAGCTTAGAATCCGTAATACGATTTGAACACAGTCATTCTAATTAATTAATGACGAATCTTCGTTATTAAAATCTGAACTTTGAAATTCTGATAACACGTACCACTTCAATTCAGTTCAAGTTCCTTAAACCGCAAGCTAGATGGGAAATAATGAATAACGAATCGATTAAAAGAAAAAAGAAAGTGTAACAAAAATAAAATAGGTATAACAAAAGATACCGTCCTTAAAATATAGTAAACGAAGTTTGAATTATTGTTAGATTACTATTTTGATTAATAATATCTTGAATATAATATAATTGCTTTCAGTATAAAGATGTTTGTATAAGAATTGTTTCAGAAAAAAGGAGGTAGTTATGGCATGTTTGGTAAGGTGGAATTGGAAATGGAGTTCATTTCCTATGTTTGATATGGTGGAATTGGAGGGTGAAATTAGAAATGGAGATAAAATTTAAAATGGGTAGAAATAAATTCCATGATGTAACCCATGGAATTGATTTTTTGGCCCCTCATTTTTTTTATATTTATATCTAGTTTTATCCCCATTTTCATTTCTATCTCCATCTCCAGTTTCACCAAAATCAATTCCAGCGTACCAAACGACCAATTAAGAGTTAGAGGAATCAAATGGAAATGGAAATTGGAGTTTGCAATGTGGATGAATATTATATTGGATCGGGGATTATAATATTAGAGTATGATGATGGCATCGGCATAATAATATTCAAATTTGACCCTTTCCAAGCTGGGCAGCCCAAGACTTGTCGCAGAGAAGATGATCCAACCAAACAATTTCAGATTGTTATTGCTGACTCAGTCTTCCACTATTGCTTCCATGCTTGGTCCTCACAGTTCACACGATCCCAATCCAGTCTTTTAATATATTATATCAATTTAAATGATCATTAGTATTAATCAATGTAATTAAAAAGCCTATTATCATGCCTCCAACCCTCCCTTTGAGGGCCAAGTTGCAATTTTTTTTTTCTTTTTTACTCATTTCCGCGGCTGCGACGTTTGTGTGTTTTGTTTATACAAGTTCAGTCCGTCTCATGGTAAAGCAAAAGACAAGATTTAGCTGACAATTAGCTTAACAAAGAATCTAATCTGCTTTAAACATACTTAAATTGAACTGTGATGGCAATTAAGAGAACAAAGGGCAAACCTTTTTCGAATAATAGTAGCTGATATTTTTCGTTAAGCTGAGAATTTGAGTCTCGGTCAAAATTAAGATGGCTATATAAGTGTGAAAAAAAATCTTTATCTATGCACCAGAGAGAGGGTAGAGCCCAGATTAACTACAAATGTAGTGGCAGATGAAAATCTCAAAATGTCTTGCTGCACCAAGTCCTCAAAAGAGTTTGGGACCATATAAATGGAACTAAAATAATGACTACCATTAATACTATTCTTTCGCAATCTTGTCTGCTATCATATTGGCTTCCCTCAGTGTAAACTGGAATTTTAAAACTAAATTCTTGCTTCTCATATCAATAATGGAATTTCATATAGTCCACCGTTGATTGATTAGGGCTCAAATCCAATTGGATTATGACAAAAATGAAAATAAATGAATAATCTCGAACAATTGAGGTAATTTTCCCTCTACAATTTCAAAATAACGTAGCTACCATTCGTGATATATAGGATATGGGGGAGAGAGTTTACCAAGTGTGTGGAATAACTCTTGATGAAATTCTCCTCACCATGGCTCTCTCTCTCTCTCCCTCTCCGAGTATTCTCTCTTCTTCTCTTCTTCTTTCCTTCAATATATTTGTTGTGTAACGTAATTGGAATCCGCATTGATACTCCGATTTTCGTATGGGTACTCATTAAGTAAAACGATCTCATACACGCCGGAAATCCTACAGAGGAGTAATGTTCTATATTTGTTGAGGGATGTCACAATTCCCGTAGTTATGTCCAAGAAAATTCAGTGGGAAACCCAATATCCTTCTTAAAGTTGAAATAAACCGAGTCAATTAGATTCTTTTAGGTGCTATTTGGGACGTCAGGTTTCTTCCATAACAATCTTGCGCGCACGAGTGCATCATATTTTCAACAAGATCATTACACCATAGGTAGTTTGGGCTAGCAATTTGTCTCTCATCTCGAGTCTATCTCCAACCACCGAAGTTTGGTCTGGTTAAAAGATTCATCCATTGCAATGCAGTGAATTAAAGTTTGACTCCCTATTGAAAGAGTAGCTTAAATTTAGTGTCTGACGGTATCTTAAATGTAGTTGACTTCAATAGAAGGGTACCTATATTTAACATAAAAAATAGAGAGGGTCTATCTTGAATGATAAGACAAAGTAAAACTCTAATTTTTTTCGAGCCCCTTTCACTCTCATGTTGAATTAAAGGTCTGTGTGGTAGAAGAGTTCCCTGTGTTTTCTATATCATCCAATAAGCATTTTAAGTCTAATTTGCCCAAAATTATTTCCTCCTCAAACTAAATTTTCATGAACCAGCATTTCGTTTTGGGGGGGGGGGATGTCACAGAAGCGAGAAAAATCCCACTGCCATTATTAGTCCAATCTTACAAAACAGAGTTTAATTCCACATTTGAAAAATGATGGAAAATTCTTGTATGCAAAAAAAAAACTGCCCTAGCATTGTTTGGAAAAACAAACGGATAGAACATACTGCTTTTTAGCAATTCTATAAATTGATTGAAGGCCCCTTTTTATAAACTGGGTATTATTATTAAGTATCTTTTTACAATTTATATAATATTATTTTTACTCAAAAAAGTTGGTTAAAGGCCAAGAGATCGGTTAGAGGAACTTTGGAACTCTATGGGCCATTTAACATTCCAACAGAAATTGGGCCAGTAAAGGCAGGCCTTTCAAAGTTTTGGGCTCAGCAGGCTAGCTGAGGATTCGGCCTAAAACTATGTGAAACTGTGCTTTGAGAAACACAAGTCTACCATGGAAATTGATTAGTCGGCCCATGACAGTTATATCATGAAAATGCAAAACTACTATTAGTAACTGTTGAGCCTAAAAAACCCATATTATGGACTATAACAACCCTTTCGTTTGTTGTGATTTGTGACAAATAATTCGGCCCAAAATAATCAGTGCCAATGAACAATCGGTTATTTTTAGAATGATAATGGGTAGGGCTGAGCAAGTGACCCGGAACCTGGTAGGTCTGCCCGAACCCGCTCGAGAATTTTCCCGTTTGGGCACGCCCAAAAGTGGCCCGTTACGGGCGGGCCTAAACAGGCGGGCTAGTGGGATAAACGGAATGGGGCACGAGCAAGGCTTGGGCTGCCTGTGTCTGCTTGTTTATTTTTTACATTTTTAAATTATATTTATTTTTATATAAACTATTTTATTTGATTATAAGCTTCAAAGCTTGGCCTTGGTCTAGTGGTTAAAGGGTGTAGGGAAAGCCATAAGCATGCGTGTTCGATACTCTGCTCGTCCAACTTAACCATTTTTTGATTTTTTCCATTTTGTCTAATCTTTAAAAAAAAAACATTAAACCGTCCTACTCCTAATTCCTAACTCCCAAGTTCCTATCGCGTCAACGAGGTTTTCTTGAAGAAATTTTTCAGCGCCGCCCATCACCCATTCTTTCAGTTCAGTTCTTCAGCTTCAGTTCTTCTCCCTTTCTTTCAGTTTTGCAGCGCTATCACCCATCGGAGTTTGTCGTGCTCGTGCGCCAGCGTCCGTCGCCGCCGTGGCCATGGCGAGCCTCTTTTCAACTCTAAGCTCCTTCTGGCGATGGCGAGCCTCTTCTCAACGTCGCCGCCGCGGCCTCGTCTCCATTCACACATGACACACTAATACTGTAAGATCCTTCTTTCTCTTCTTGCGTGTTCAAATTCATTCTTGCGTCGTCTCCGATCACGAGCCAACGTTAGATCTCACCTCGCCACTTTGTTTCTCCTCTCTCTGAAACCATTCGATTCGTTTTCACCCTTTCGAGCACGGGAAAGCCGCCATGTCTGTGAACTGCGCTCT
>JANTPZ010007109.1:0-10862 GCA_025593235.1 Vachellia pachyceras | reverse complement strand
TGGTAGCCATCTTTATAATGTTATTGGAGAGGTTATATCTGGATTCTCCTTCAGAATATTTCCCTGTGAATCACAATAATAGCATCAATTAGATTTTCCAGATAAGCTGGGGACAAATCTTTCTATTTTCTTCCTCATACAGGGGAAAGCTATTTGTAATAAAAGATATATCACGGACCTTTAAAACGATTTAATCGAGCATCTTCTGGACCACGATCAGGGGAAAAATACTTCCCTGAAAGTATACCCATTGCTAGGGGACTGTAGGCCAACAAGCTAATTCTGAGAAGAATAAACCATTATATGACCGTGAATTATAACTTCCAAGAGAAAACTGCAGCAAAGAGCCCTTATGTAACTGATTATATTAGAAGTGTTATAAAAGAGAGGAAGACATTTTCAATTTCATGTCTCCTAGTTGCACTTGGATTTAATCCATAGTCAAACCCTTTCCCTCTTACTACTTCCAAGTCCCAAGGCTTTGTGATTTTTTTGCAATCAAAGCGGGAAAAATTTTAAAAAAATTAAAATTTCAGCATCTAATGCACACGAAAATGGACTCTAATATTCTGTTTTTCTTATAGCTCGTCCAAGTGATATAAATCTGTGAGCTACTTTTACAACTATAGAAATATAATTGGAAAACTTTTCTAATTTGTGCATCCAAGAATATTTCCATTGGAAACATGCTAAAAATTCAGTATCAACTTGTTAAATTATAACATCTCAGATTTTTTTTTTCTTGAAAGTTACGCATTTTATTGGTCAACTAGGAGATATGCATTTTTAAGGAAGGATTTTCCAATCATTTCATTCACAATAAAATCAAGTAATATCCAACTTGCATCAAATTAATACTGATTACCTTACCTCTCATGATGACAACATTCAGCCAATGCAGAGTCAAAAGTTCGGCATAGCAGGCTATATGAATTCTGTTATTAAAGAGGTGCAAATTAGCCTCATAAGTAAACTTCCAGACGGTTTTGAGGGTTGAAGGCTATGGTGGCGCAATTATTAGGATAAAATAAAAATAAGGGCAACAGTTGCCAAGAATCAAATGACAGGACCTGCAATGATACTATCTTGGGATGGCAAGGGGATTTTTCAGCAGCCCGAATAAACTTCATAACACCATATGGTGTTTCATTACTGAGACCAATGTATCTGATCTGCATGAAATTTCTCTACTTTTAAAACTCAAGAATACCATTTGAACATTGGCAAGTGATGTTGTTCAGCATCATCGCTTACCTTCCCAGAATTTACACCTCTGCTGAGTGCTTCAAGTTGTTCATCTATACTAACAGAAGAATATTGTCGATTTGGGTCATACTCAGTTTCTCCAAACATTGGAACATAGCTACAATAATTAGCATAACACTTGAATAGTTCAGATTTAAGATACAGGCATGTATAAATGCACAAAAAAATGTGAAAAGAGGAATAAAAGGGGCAACTTTAATAATAAATGAATCAATGTAAACAATAGTCCAAAAACTGCAAGTTAACATCCACATACAAACCGATCAGGCCAATGAACTTGATAAAGATCAATATAATCCGTTTGCAGCCGCAACAAACTGCAAAAATTCAACAAACAAGCCATCAGTAAGATAATACTTGACATATAGCATCTCCAATTAGAATTACCACCGCCCAACAACATTTCCATGCATGTAAGCAACCAATTTCAATCTAAAATTTGGTTCCTTTTGTGAAGATTACTTTTTCCTCATAGGATAATCCTATTGATACTCCTACCTTTATAGAAGAGTTTAAAGGACTTGCCATGAAATGAAAGATCTTTTGAGTTAATAATCTACATTTATTTTGGTGAATTAGACTGTGAAGGCAGTTTCTACGATAATTACTCATCCTCCTACTAACTAATCTTAATACAACAACAACAATAACAACAAAGTCTGGTCCCATCATGTGGAGTTGGCTACATGAATCAAACAATGTCATTGTATTCTATCATAAACCTTATCCATATATAGATTATTAACCAAAAGATCTCTCTCTCTACAATCTCCTTGAGAGTGCACTTCAGTCTTCCTTTACCCCTTGTCAGAGGATACCATACTGTTTGGTACACCCTCCTTACTAGTACCTCCAACGACCTTCTCTACACATGTCTGAACGGCCTCAAACAATTCTCTACCATTTTCTCCTCAATGGCCACCACACCAACTCGTCCACGAATTACAACATTACAAATCTTATTCATTCTTGTATGACCACACATTCATCTCAGCATTCTCATCTCAGCGACCCCCCACTACATGCTCATGTTGTCTCTTTAAAGCCTAACATTCACTACCATATAGCAATGTTGGTTTTATAGCCGTACATAAAACTTTCCTTTTACTCTATTAGACACTTTTCGATCACAAATAACTCTAGTAGCTTGCCTCCATTTACACCATCTAGTTTGAATTCTATGATGAACATCACCATCATTTTGTATAATTGATTTCAAATATCTATATTTTGTCACCTGTGGAATGATTTGATCCCCCAATGTCCCCTCAAAGTCACTTCCAACTTGTCTCTCATTAAAATTGTAATGCATGTATCATGTATTACTCCCACTCAGACGAAAGCCCTTTGACTCCAAAGCCCTTCTCCAAATCTCAAATTTAGAGTTATCTCTTCCTTTGATTCGGCCAAAAGCACTATATCATTAACAAAGAGCGTGCACTTAGGGATCTCTTCTTAGATAGGCTAAGTTAGAACGTCAAGTACTAGGTTAAACAAATAAGGGCTCAAAGATGATCTGATGTGGACCAATCTTTATCAGAAAGTTCTTTATTTCACCTCCATGTGTTCTAAAACACCAGTTGTTGCCACCTCGTACATATCTTGAATCACTTTAATATAAGACACATGCACCCATTTCTATCCCAAAGCTTTATAAAGACCATCCCAAATGCATGCGGTCATAAGTGTTTTCTAGATCAATGAAAACCATATGCAAGTCTCTTCCTTTGCTTCGATACTTTTCCATCAACCCTCTTAGCAAATAAATTGCTTCTGTTGTAGACCTTTCTGGCATAAACCAAAATTGATTCTAAGAGATGTTAGTCTTCAATCTCAATTTATGCTCAAGCACCTATTCCTATAATTTTATTGTATGCCTCAGAAGCTTAACCCCTTGTAATTTGCACAATTTTGAATAGCTCATTTATTCTTACAAATAGGTACTAATATACTTCTCCAATCATCAGCCATTTTCTTGGATCGAAGAATTTCATTAAATAACTTAGAAAGCCACAACACCCTCCAAAGAGCATCATTAGAGATTATTCCTCCAAACAGCATCAACTTTACTTCACAGACCGTCCGCTTATTAAAGCTAAAGTAGATATAAGTGAGATTAGACATCATTAGATGCTCTAGTGTTTTGAATATCTTTGATATAAAACCACCATTCATTTAGAGGTAGTGGTTGATGAAAGAGTTTTTGTTACAATTTTTTTGTACTTGATATTTAGATTTTCATGATAGTTTTCATTTTCCATTCAACAACAACAACACCAAGCTCTAGCAGTCTCTAGTAGTTTCAAGATAAAGCTAGCCAATGAATCTAATAGGCATAGATTAATCACGATAGATTTTAACTCTTGTCTATGGCTTCACTGAAATTCCTGGCATCCAGACATTTTGGACCACCTCTAATCCAAGTCATTTGCCCAGATGGTCCACTAACCTGTACAAAGTTAAAAATTAGAAACAATACACGAGCTGAAGCAACTGAAAGAACTTCGGTTAAACAGAAGAGTTCATTTCAAAAGTATGGTAGCACGCAATTAAGACTAACTAATAAAGTTGCTAGAAACGAAAGGAAAAGGAAGCGATTTGATTGTTGGTAGCCCTGAGAATCCTTGAAAAAAGCGAAGCATGGCTCGAAATTTATTTCCAAATGACAGTCACATGAGCAGTGACGCTCACTTATCAGGAATTCCTTTGGACCATCTTCAAACATGAATGACATTCGGATAGAACGGAAAAGTAAAGGCAAGCATTAAGCTCAAAGTTATGCATATTGTCATCCCAGCATAATCAAGAAAGCATTCCCACCACAAGCAAAGAATACTTAACAAGAATGCAAATTACAGTCCCTATACATGTTTAGTACCCACATTTCAATTCCCAATAACCATAAGAGTAATGAACTAGTTTTGAACCAGAAACCGTCAAATTTATCCCATGTTCAAAGTGATGACTCACTACCTTTGTGGCAATTAAGACTCGATCCCGCGGGATTTTCCTCCGGCGAATCCAACGGCCGAGATATTCCTCACTTCTTCCCTGAGTCTCAGCACGCTGAGGCACCGGGTACATTTCAGCGGAGTCAAAGAAGTTGATTCCAGCATCGAAGGCTTCGTCAAGAAGGCGAAACGACTGAGGCAGTGTGTTCTGCTCCCCAAATGTCATGGTTCCTGTGCGGATTAGAACAAGATTAAGTTGAATTTCTCAGAAGAATGTGATGAAGAAGAAGAAGAAGAAGAAGAAGAGGATGAGTAGAGTTGTGCATGAGAGCGAACCCAAGCAGAGTCTTGAAACTGTGAGATTAGGAGCCAGGTTGAAGAGAGGAATCGACATTAAAAATGCTTGAACGAACCCCAAGAGAGGGAACTGAAGAAAGAAACTATTCGTTATCAAATGCTTCCGCTTGATGAACGCAATAAAATGGACCTTAGGCTATAACTGAGCCCAGCCCAATAACGAATGGACAGTGTATCTAACAGCTCAACTTATTTTACTAACGGTTGGTTGGATCAAGTGGTAAGCGGCTTGTTCCAGTTTAAGTAAGGTCTCGAGTTCGAGCCTTGTGAATACAGCAGTCACCATTGGGAGACCTTCCCACCTTTCCCGGGTGCGCGACAGGGGTCGAGTCTGGATTAGTCGGGGCGAAACTCCGGAGATCGGGCGGGTAACAAAAAAAAACTAATGGGGCCACACTTTAACGGGGATGACTCACCTCTTATGTTTAGACATTATGGCCTTGTTTAGAACAACTTTTGAAAAAGCCAAAAGTCCGTTCAACAGTGTTTTTCACAAAATGAGATAATCTCCTTCATATATTTACCTCGACTTACATAAAAGCACTTCTCCACCTCATTTCCAAACTGACCCTATATGAGTTACCAATGGAAGTTAAGTCAATTGGAGGTGGTTAGGTCTTCACAACGTAATGAATTAAAGTTGCAATTCACAGTGAGAGATATATTCATATTTACTATCAACATTACTTTAAACAAAATTATTTTCAATAAAATGATATCCATGTCATTAATGGGTGTTGAGTCTAGTGGAAAAGCTAGTCAATGTCAATGTGACGAACCAAATTTTGAATGCCCAAATTTTATACCTAATAGTACCTCAAGCAAAATTGCAACCAATTGAAAGATACATGTACTTTAGCTAAAGAATGATACACATGTCTAGCAAAAAAAAAAACAAATGAGCTCCCCCAATAAGTTATTAACATATATTAAAAATATTTTTTCAAACGTTTGAATTAAATGTTAAGGGTTCTAACTTAACCGATGGTTCATGTTCAAACCATGTGCATGTAGCCACGATAATTACTTAGAGACAGTAAGGTACCCATTGTGGGCCAACACTCTTTAAGAATTTCATTAGTCAGTTGCTCAAATACATGATCGTCGGATCTAAAAACGATGTGGAATACTTGGTTGATTTATAAGGAAAAAAAATGTTTGTTTCAAGTCCAAGAAACTTTAGTGGTAAACAACATCGTCACAATTGGTAAAACAAATGAATGAGTTAGACCACCAAATGGAAAATGGATTGAAGGTTTTTCATACTCCTTTTTGAAAAAGAGCTCTCCTCTTGAAGTTGAACAATGGATTTTGCTTAAGGTAATGATTAAAGCTTGTGATCTTGGCTCGAATAGTATTTTTTTGGGAAATTTACTGTTTGGTCCCACATAAGGGACTTATTTATCAAATGGTCCCAAATTTTAAAATATTTAAAAATGGTCCCATTGACAATACGGGGTGTTGTCAATACAGCGCATGGTGTTGTCAGGTGTTGTCATGTGACAACACCATGCGCTGCATTGACGTGTTGTCAATAGGACCATTTTTTAAATATTTTAAAATTTGAGACCATTTGCTAAATATATTCACTATGTGGGACCAAACAGTAAATTTCCCTTTTTTTAGACTGATTGCAAACTATTAGTAGATAGATTTACTATTGACACTATATCTAAATGTGGTTTTCATAGTTTGGATTTGTATTAAAGAGATTATGAGACATGAATGGCTTATTCATATCCAGTGCTCTCACCGTTTGGAAATATAAGATCTCGAATATAACTCGAGTAATCTATTGGTTTGACGAGTTACCCAAGCTAATATTTCACATCCCTAAATAGATCTAGAAAAAATCAATGACAGCGAATGATGAGAAGAAAGGATTTGAAGGGTCCGTTAGGGAAAACGGTGAAAAATTGCTTTTACCATTTACGAGATAAATGTGTGAAGTTTTGCCAAACACCGCAGAAGAAGGAAAAGAAGATATGCAGGCTTGTGTTCTTCTATTTAAGTAAAGAGAACTTGATTTTGTGTGGAAAATTTAAGAACAGCCTATGTTTGGAGATGAAAATGGAAAGTTGCTATCGGAAACTTTCACTTTCAAATGAGAAAGAAAATCCAAAGAGAGAAGAAAAGTTGAATGTATGTGATGTGATGGTCTTGCAAGCAATGGATGCCATTGCTAAACCCTAAACCAAAGTAAGGCGAAAGTGAAATTGGGGAAAAGAAATAAAAAAAACGAGGGAAGAAATTGAAATTGGATGTGGAATTAGATTTTTAAAAAAATCTACTAAAATATATTAGAGTAATTTTGTATGAAAAAGGTAAAAATATTTTTTAGAGCTAAACTCTCCCTTTGTTTGCATTAGATAAGATTTAATTTTTTTTCATAAAAATATATGAATATTTTTACACATTCTAATTAAATTATATCATTTTCAGTATAACCGATATTATCCGCTAATGATCTGGATTTTTGAATCTTTATTTTAGCTATTATGAAAAAGAAATCATTTTCCTTATATTATAACATTTAGGGCCTAAAATAATAACTCCACACACAAGAGTTTTAGCAAATAAAAGACAAGATTAATTTTCTTTTGATATAGTCCATGCACAAAAATTAACAAAGAAAATATGAAGCTTCTTCTTTACAATGAAATCCTATTTACTCAACAATAATTCTTGAAATATGTATGCATGCATGTCCATACATATATTATTACTATTACTAAATTTTTGTTATCTAAAACATTAATTTTGTTCAAAGTCCTTAATAAGCTCTTAACCAAAGTGCATTAACCTTTAAACCAAAGAACATAAGAAAATAACTTTGTTTCCATTTTAATTTTTTTTTTTAAAAATAAGAAAATAAAAAAACTTGTTTAGTGTTTTGTTTTCAATAAGTTGCTTTGAAAAACAGTAAAAAAACATAAACTTGTTTTTGAAATCTAAAAAACAAAAGCAACTTTTTTGTTTTTGTTTTTCCATTTCTTAGTATTTATTTAGGAAAATTGGAGAACTATTTATTCTCTATCCGATGGTTTTTTCTCCATTTAAAAACTTGAGTTATCATCAAAATTTTGACCTCCACTTTGAGTATCTTTACTTTCATATTTATTTTTTAAATAATTATCAAACCATATTTTTTTTAATTTTTAAAACATGTTTTTAAAAAGTTTTTTAAAAGCAAGAAAACAAAAACAAGTAGGCGTATAGTTTTTTTTTACTTTACAAGGACAACACAAAAGTTGAGATAAAACACCTCTTATATACATGCCTCGTAAACTATAAATCATATTGAAAAGTAGCTTCCACCGCTGTCTAAAGAGAAACATTATTTTTTTTTTGTGACAACAGAAACATTATTTGCCAATCAACAGAATTGTATCTAGCATAAGGGACTAGTCCCACATAATGTGATCAATCAAAATTAGAATCCTTGTTGCGATAGATATCCACATTTAATGCCTACCAATACCTTGAATCGTATGAGTATTTTAAGACATAACAGTGCCACAACAACGTTTCTTTATATACATGCTTTAGTTAAGAAATCTTATTTGCAATATTTCTTTGTACTACCATTGATCTTTGTTATAAGAGTCAATTGATTATTTTTTGGAAAGATTAAGGAATTTAAATGAATTAATATATTATTTTTTCTTCAAAATATTTTTATAATTTATAAACTGATATATAAGCTAATGAGACGTAACAATATTTTAAGACATGTTTCAATAAAGTAATTTAATCTTCCAACAAAATCAACTGACTATTATATTAAAATCCGAAAGTAATATTATTTTGAACATTTACCATTCTTTGAATTTACTAGACTGAATTTTTTATGAATTAAATTCATATGAGCCAACTAAATGGTATTTCAAGAGTTTCTAACTCGTGACACTCCACACTACTTATTACAAAGGAGGTTGTAAGCTTTATAACCCAACGACCAAAATATAGAAGGGAAACAAGTGTTAAATTAGAGAAAAGGAAGGAAATGATCAAACACCTGCATGTTACTCAACTGGTGAGGCTTTAATATTCAGAAAATGATCATACTCATTCATTTGTCGTTCTTCATTTAAACTGTTCAGATAATGTCATTTCTTCTTCTTTTTTGTTAGCTTCCATGTCATATGGGGTTGCCGGGACTCGGACATTAAGGAAAAAATTGCTCTAAAAAACTAATTTTCAACTGTAGTTTTTTTTTCTTTACATTCTTTTCCATCACCCCCTCTTTTATTGTATCCATTTTGTTTTTCAAACAATAACTAAATTATGATAAATATCATCCTCAAGTGTAGAATGTTAGTTAAGTTCTGTTTCATCTTATTTCCTGTATCTCTTGTTTAATACAAACCATGTGAACCTTGGCTCCTGCTAGTGAAGAAGTCGAATTCCTCGTTTTTGGTTGCTGGCTTTTGTCGTAGGTCCAGATAATGGGAAGGAGCAGCGTTCCACTAGAAGTTCAGTGGATAGCAGCCTGAAATCTTCTCAACCAAAGAAAACAATCTCCACAAACAGGCCCCTTCCATGTGAAGTTTCATCTGTATCCATAGTCAAAAGAAAGAACTGTAAAAAGACCAAGGACAAGAATCTAAATTCGGGGATATCAAGTGAACAGTACCATGAGTTGTCTGGTAGGAAGTTTGAAACTCCAGATTCAAATTCCTTCCCATTGGACATGGATAGGGAAGATGACCTTAAAATTTGTGGTTTAGAAGCTTCGAAGCCATGCTTGAGTCAGAACTGCATCAATCCAATAACAAAAGTGAGGCTTGCCCTCTTTAGCAAGAAATCTGATGAGAAAGTGCATAAATTTGGTCGTTTAAGGTCAGGTTCTTGAGTGGTTCCACTTTGTGATGATGACAGCCTTTACTCAGAATTCACGTTGGACAGCAATGTAAATGAAGCTGAAGCTTGTAAGAACCCCAATGATGTTGAGAATCTGTCTTTGATCCGTGAACAACTTCAAATTGAAAACCAGCAATCCAATCAAATTGAAAACCAGCAATCCAATCTATTAAATCTCCTCCAGGTACATTACAATGTCTTGATATGCATGTTTCTGCAAAAAAGCAACTCAAAACCTCTTTTCATAACCCCATTATAGCACTTATCTAGACCAGTGCTGTTACTTTCTATGTCAGCTCATTCCTTTTTGTGTTTTAAAAAAAAAGAAACAACAAGTATTTCGGTTTTGTGCTGATTCGTATACATTCCCGCCATCTGTCTGAGTGGGTTTCAATGAACACTACAGTTTTAATACCTGTTTAAAACAACTTTTCTTCCACACAAATTATCATTGGCAGTTCTTGCTGCCATGCCAATGGCTTTATAGCCTAGTAGTAGCATGAGAACTCCCTTGTAAGTGGGAGGTACTCGGTTCTGTCCCACTTACAATCTCAAACTATTAATGTCTGTCACTCTAATTTAAAAAAAGTTCTTATGGTCACAATATTTGCTTCTCTGACACAACATTAAAGACTTATTATGTCTCTCCCTCTTGATTACAGCAATTTATTGGAAGCTGCCAAAGTGGGATGAACTCTCTGGAGACACGTGTACAAGACCTAGAGATGGCTCTGGATGAGACATCACACGATTTGGCAGGATCAAGTGGCAGGCATAGCAATACTTTTTTTTTTTTAATACAAGCTGGAGTCCATTAATTAAAACATAGCAGTACAACAAACTCAAAAGGGTAAAATTACCCCCCCCCCACCCCAACCATCAATTGGAGGACAAGAGGTGGTGGTTGCTCATAAAGACAAAAATTCCCTATCAAATCATGAGCCATTTTGGTTAACCTATCTACCAATATGTTTTATCTTTTAGTATATGCCGAAACACAATGTTCCGGCATAGCAATACTGATGCTGCAGAAGATATGTGCTGCAAGCTACCTGGTTTTGAATTTATAAGTTCTGAATTCCGGAAGAAGACAGAAGTACGGTTTTCTGCCCCGAGGTTCTATTCTAGAAACAAATTATCACCAGAGCATGATGTGGCTGATAACGATGGTAATGTTGAAATGTTCACTGCAAAGAGTAATAAATTTCGGCATCGTGGGGTAGGACTGTATTTGAACCCATTGGCAGAGATGCCCGAGGTTATTCAAAGGAGCACTTAAGGCAATCATCGTGTAAAATGCCTAAGGACGTTGTCCGGGGTACTGAGAGAACACTAGGTAACAATACCAGCAAACATGATGGCGTTTCACTAGCTGCATCAAGAAACTAGAATTGCAGGTAAACAGTGTTGTGTGTGTGTGTGTGT
>JANTPZ010007107.1:0-20797 GCA_025593235.1 Vachellia pachyceras | reverse complement strand
AACTAAACATGGTGGCAACTTGAAATTTAACAAGTGAAAAGCTATTTGAACTCACAACAGACAGCTGACTAGCGGATGCTTCTTTGGAAATGATGCTGACGTTCCAAGCATTCAGCTTATCTAGCAGTGAATGCACTTCCTCCTCTGGAGCAGCAACTCGTATTCTTAGAGGACAACGTTTAATTGGAAAGTGCTTTTGAAGCTCTTGAATAACTTCCAGAGCCTTTAGAATAATTTTCAAGAGTTACACTTCAGTTAAAACAGACTAAATAAAATGACTTAAATGTAAATGAATAAAACCCAAATCTAATCAACAGATTAGATCGTTGATTAGGATGGGATGCTGTTTGTGATTTGACCAAAAAAAGCGATGGTGTTTATGAAAAAAACTCCGGCCACATAAAGTAAATTGATCTTTCATAGAATAATTGTTATTTGAAACAAGATCAACTTAGAATGCATTGACAGGTCACATTATTATAGAATAACTTCACAATTGATGTCCATCATATGGCTGTCAAAATAATTAAGAAAAAAATAAAAGCAAATCGACCTGCTTCTTTGAGCTGCTGTTTGGGTCAACAGCAAAATGTATTTCACGCATCAGTCTTTCGATCATATTGATTGTGTAAGGACGTTGAGTTTCAGGATTGTATGTCTTTTGCATAACGATGGTTGCAATATCCCTGAACTGATTTGAAAGAATAGAATCCCTCTCTTTCCCAGCAACCTGAAGCTCTCCTTTCTGTAAAATCTGTAAAGTGAAGAGGACAAAGTTATGTACTGACCAGAGTTAAACTAAACGTATTTTCAAATAGACTTTTACAAACCTCCAAACAAATCTTTGACTGATCATCAGTGCCAAAGGCAACAACCAAATCCTTTGACTTTGCTAGAACTCCTTTTGAAACATTTGAATAAACAGTATGCGACTGCAATACTTCATCCAGATCTTTCTCCCTGTTCGAAAGTCATTTCAGGTGAGTGATTTAAAAACACAAATTACATTAACTGCAATTAGGAAAATACATCACAACCTTTTCACATTCCATAGTGAAAGACAGACTCCAAATAACAACAGCATTAACATGTCCAACTGTAGACACAAGCACGCTTGGCTATGCAGGGAACATAAAGAAACGATATGGATGGACGAAAATTTTCCTGATAACAGGGCTCACAATGAAGAAAATGATTAGCTTGAAACAGAAAATACCATCAAATGACAGCTAATGCAACTAAATAATGCATTCCTTGAAACTGCCACAGAAAAATAACAAGTGAATACCCTCAGATTCGATCAAAACAGATTTCAAATACTGACTGAATTAGTTCATCCGAATAGCTTATTACACTCACCGTCTGGCAGAAAGACAGCAGAGAGCATAAGGATTCAAAGCGCAATGTGCGCAAAGAAACACCCTACTTATTGTCCCCAAAGGATATAAAGCAGTAAGTCAAATACCATACGCAAGTTGTAAGGACCAGTGTTCTTTTTAACTTGCTGAGGACAAGAGGAAGCATAAGTGGAAACTCGAAAGCATGGAATCTCGCTAATTCCCATACAAGGCTAAGGTTTAGAAAGAGGAGAGCAAGGGAAGCTTACACGCCAGAACGCCAAGAAAGGACCGTGTTTGGATAGCAGGCGATCTCGAAGCGATTTCCATGCTTCTTCAGACGCACCACCGCCACGTTCGTCAACCTCTTCTGCCCTATCGGCTGCACCAGCGTCCTCGACATCTCTCTCCCTCTTCTTCCACGGTCTTCTTTCCGATTTCACAATTACACATTTACACTTCATGTCGATTCTAATTTTAATTCAATCCCTCTTCCCATTTCTTTTCGTACCCTCTCGACCTTCCCTAGTTCCCTTCCCGTTACTTCCGGATCCTCTTTTGGGCTCCAAGCTGGCATATGCCCTTTTGGCTAAGCCCATTCCTTATTCTATTCTGACTGGGCTTTGATGTCTGTTGTGTCTTTTGGGCTTTAAGCTTTCAGCTAAGTCGGGTCGGATTCACTTATGGCATGTTTGCTATGATGGAATTGGGGGGTGGAATTAAAAATAGAAATGGAAATGAAATTTAAAATGGGTATAAATGAATTCCATGATGTAACCCATAGAATTGATTTTTTTGACCCCTCTCATCCCTAAGAAAGAACAATATTCTGGATGCAAGAACCTGACCAATGCACCCAGGGGATTGTGAATCTTGTTTTAAAGGGGCTAATTCTTTTGTCCTATTTGCCTTTGCTGGTATTGTTTACGTTAAACTATATATATATAATATACAAAGGAAAGATAAATAAATGTAATTTATGCTCTACTTTTCAGGATTTTTATAACGCACGTCCACTCACTCGTCAGACTTAAAAGGATTGTTTGGCAACCAATTCTAGAATTTAGGTTTGGTTTTAAAACCTAGGTTTTACCTCAAAACCGAGGTTTTGTTTAAGCAAAATTTTTTTCCCAAAAGCTATTTTGGTTACAAAACATCAGTTTGAAACCTAGGTTTTCTACTTCCTACTTTTTCCTCTTTCCTACTTTTTCTTTCTCTTTCCCACTTTCCTCTTTCCTACCCACTTTTTTGCCTCGGAATCCGTAAAAGCTAATAACTTCCCAAATATAAATCACTTTTCAAAACCTAGGTTTTGCCTCGGAACTGTAAAAGCTATTTTCCAAAATCTATTCTCCAAAACCTCGGAATCTGTAAAAGCTATTTTCAACCTTACATCCAAACAAGCTCTAAATGGTACGACAAACAAGTGGTTGGAACCTCTAGGACCAGTATAATTATATGAAAAGAATGAGATAATTGTGTCCGTTTGGGAACGCTGTAGAGAAGTACTTTTACGCAAGCCGAGGTAAATATGTGGAGGAGATTATCTTGTTTTACGGAAAAACACTGTTGAACGTACTTTTAGGGAGAAGTTAAGCTTTACCAAACAAGCACAATTTGACGCTTGCCCCCTCAACACTGATCCTCAACGAGGCACTTTTGGCATAAGCGATTATTGTGACAGCAGAAATTTCAGGATGGGTTGTGTTATACTAGTTCTCTGGGGGCAAAATATTAATCTGTATAATAGTCACTGTAGATTTGATCTTCAGCTAAAGTGAAACTAGCAGTCGGAAACCAAGAGTATCAGTCTTGTGTTGTCAGATAGATTCTCATGAAGCAGTCAAGCGTTAATATACAACGTAAAAATTTTCCATATTAGCTTTAAGATTTAACGTCAGTGACTCGTGTATACACCTAGACAAACCGTTAACATTCAGAATAAACAAGCAAACGCTAGATTCTCAGCTCTCGTCACCAGAGTCCCTCCGATCAACGAAGGAATTAATGAATTTTGTCACCTCCATGCTGAAGCAACAATCAAGTCCTTGTCTTCCCACCCTAAATGAAGTGCACCCATTACTTCCTTCATCTTGTACCTGTCACAATATTGCTTAATGAGTTTCTTAATTGCGTCAGTCACATTGGCACTCATTGGGGATGTAGCGAAGCCGGCCATTTTCATCCTTGCCCTCCATTTTCCAGCAACTTCGTAACGTTCAATCCTATCCTCACCTTCGCACGCAATAATATTGATAATGTCTCTCGCTAGGCATTGCCTTTCAACATTCATCCTATCCTGACTATCTCTAGGAAGAGTTGCATCCAGCGACTCAAACACAGCTGAGTAGTAACTGTAGGCTTCAACAAATCTTGGGAAAAATGGAAGGGTATTGGTGTTCATATCTTGTTCAACTACGGTGACAAGTTTTGGATTCAGGCTCTTAACCATGCGAAGAAGTTGATCTCGTTCATTTACCGTTGAAACACTCTCATCTAGCATGTGATGAAGCTGGAATGCAAAATTCACCACAAGTGCTTCCCCAGGACGACAATCAAGCATCGACGGAGTGACAAGGGAAGACCTTGATGCCACCGCTCGAAATTCAAATGGCAACCGAAGTATTTCAGCTAGCTTTTCAAGTCTTTGACCAATGATTTTTAGGCCTCCAACAGATCGCTGGACAGACTCGGGATCATCAACCCCAGTCAGTCTCACATGCGGTGGCTTACCTGGCCTTGAAGCAAGCGCTTGTATCAGAGTTATGTACTGATTTCCTTGACTGATGTCAAAATCTATTATATGAACCTTCTTTTCACTTTGAACTGCCTCCGTAATTGCACCATTTGCGGCAATAAATCCAAATTTAAAACATGGACACACCTCAAAAAGTATTTGCATAGCTGCTAGTCGGTCTGACGAAGGAGGTTCCTTGCACTTAAGTGCTTTATAAATATTGCTGCCAGATTCAGCTATTCGAGCTGCAAGTCCTTCAACCATATAGGCTGCAATCCTCTGGGGAGGATCTCCCTGAATCGATACCATCTGCCGAATTTCATTTATCATAGACGATGCTTCCTCTACATTTCCTTCTGAAATTGCACTAGCACACTCTAACAGCAATTGCTTCGGGGTCTGAGGAGAGATGTTGCTGATGCTACTATGGTTAGAATTTGAGGACAAAGACTCTTTTGGTGAGCCAGAGTGCAACATGTTCTGAATGAGTTTATCCCACTCAGCATCAATATCCATGCTTTGAAAAGTCCCAAGTATGAACTCCTCCTCATAACCATCATTGCTATCACCAAGCAGTGCCCTCTCAAATTCTTGGAGTTTTAATTTCATTTGTTCACCAAAGTCAAGTGGATCAGGGCTTCCATTTTCCAAGAAATCTGATCCAAAGTTGGACTGACAGGCACCATCATGTCTCGTTGACACAAAAGAAATATCAAATGGGTTGTTAGTAACCACAGGATCTCCTAAACTAGCTCTAGCCAGATAAGAAGAGCCATCAGGTAGGGAGTTTCCTGTGATGCTGGAAGTAGAAGTTTCTATCAGTTCTTCAATGGTGAATCATGAAAGTACTTCTCATAACTCTCACTGGAGTAAGAATCTGTTATGTTCATGTTTATGTGCTTATCAGGACCAATACTTTGGGAGGGGAAGTCAAGACCAATATCAATTCCCTTGATTGAGTAGAGCTTGGCATTTCTGTAAGGTGTAGTAGGCAGCTCCGCAGATCTGACTAAAGACATGGCTCAACTTTTATCCAATCAAGCTCATATGAATTCCAGCCTGTGTCCAAGATATTACATAAATCAGCCAATAAAATGCTATTAAGAAATCCTTTAAAATCATAGAAATTTATTTACCTTTTTTGAATTTAGGAAAAAGTAATCCAGGCCAAACCACTCACCAATGAAATCTTGTTGAACCTTCAAAAAAGCCTGCATTCAGATTGTAGAGACGAAAGAAGAAAAAGTTATAAGACATCTCATTCAGAACTGTACAGAAGACATTACTAGATACACACTACTGAGCTCATTAGATTTGACAACAGAGAAACTCCACTTCATAGATCAACTTAAAAATATTACCGTTAAAAGGATTACAGGTAAACTGTAATACAATAGTATGTCCGAAGATTGTTTCACCATGGGCTGTCTAGCTAAAAAATTGAGCAATCTTTGAGGCTGACAAACCATTTGCTCCTCTCGTAAAACATATCAGCCTAAGGCAAAAGCTATGCTAATTTCTACATGGAGAAGCGATTTGGGAAGTCAAGGATTGGGACTCAAGCAAGAACAGAGGTACTGATATGGATTACCTAGAAAGAAGTGATCCTCAACAAAACACTCTAGAGTTTAGATAAGATCTACTGCTATGTTTATCGTTAGTACGGAGCATCACCGGGCTAAAATCCACTACAAAGAAGTGGCATTTAATTTTGTGACAAACTACTCCCTGCCGAAAAAACCTTGTTGGAAATTCAAACCCAAAGGAAGAGTAGATACACACAACACATACACCAAGTGCAGAAACAAAAAAAAAATGACAAGCAAATCCCTTTGGAATGAACACTTCCTTAGAACAATTAATTCTAATAAACACCGAGAAGGCAGAAGGAGAAATCAAAGTCACATTTCTCTCCTCTTCCTCTTGTCTCTGTAATCACTATAATGGTCGGTGCCTTTGGATGATTGACGATCAATTACTAAGGAATATGAATATCCAAAATATTTGTAACAGAACTTCGGTAGTAAAAAGTTTAGAATGAATTTAGTTCTTGAACAAAATCTCAGCAAGAAAACTATACCTGATGCGATTATAAAGCAAGAGGGCGAGGGACCATGTCAATCGTCATATTCTGTGAGCGAGGGAGACGAGAAATTGAAGATGGAGCTGAGAATTGTCTCCGAAGGAAGAAGAAAGCTTAGATTTTTGACCAAGTGGCAGAGAGATTATAACCAACCCAATAGATAACACTCCTTTCTCTGTGACTCCTTATATAATTTAAAAATGTTGCGATTATATGATTATAAATAATTAACAGGATCGTTAATGAGAGCGAACTTGGAGAATTGATACAGAAGTTAATAAATAGATAAACCTCTGAACTTAAATACAAATAACAAGAGACTAGTTAAGAGAGGCTAGAAAAATCAATGATAGAACACGAACGGATTGATATTCCAATGACCATCTGTTAAAGGGCAGTGATGACAAAAATTCCAACTTCTGGAATCCGATAAGTGGAAAGAAAGTGGGGGGAACTCACCAAAGACTTGCCAACCAGAATTAAAAGAAACTTCTCAACAATCACCACGATCAATAGTTTATTATTTATCTCACTTTCTCCTATTTCTTTTCATGTCTGATTGTTTGATCCACACCAACTCGTTTGACTCAACGAGACATTATCGCATACGCGTCGAGTGTGTTGGTGGAGATACTCACGCATCCATCCTCTTTTATTTGTTTATTTATCTATTCATCATACTCGCATTGAATATCAGTTGTATGCATTGATTTAACTAAATAATCTTCAATTGCCTTCAGATTGGCAGTGCAGATATATAGTACTAAGTCGTGGCATTTTATTCTGAGAATGACGTTTTATGATACGATTTTCTCGGCTAAAAAGAATAAAGATGGCGTTAAGAAAATTGAAGCATACGTAGTCTCTACTCAAGTTAAATCCTATAATTTAAACCAGGACAGGCAATGGTACAGGAAGAAAGATGAATAACTGTGGGGGTGTCGGATGAAAATGGGACGTCAAGCTGTACAGCAAATGCTGACGTATGAACCACGTAGGGAGAGGCTGCGGACGTGAAATGGCATTAGCGGGGTTCTAAGAATTAAGAAAGGATCAAAATCAATAAATAGACATGAAAAGGGCAGAGTAGATCGTTTTGGACAAAGTCAAAGTTGCATAAAATGGCTCACACCTTACCCGGCATGGCAGCGGCAGACAACGGGGGACGATTTTCTTCAGCCGCGTTGGAAAGTCAGAACAGAGCCTTAGAGAGGGGTGAAATGACACGCGTGCCCCGCCTCTTCATCATTCCTCCTCCGAAAACGACCGCATCGATCCATTTTATTCAGCATGGCTGAAAACTACGTGCTCGAAAACTAGCGGAGCCGCCGTATCCATGGGAAAACAGCAAGTTTAAAAATTAACGCAGCGGTGTGGGGAGGACAAGTGTATCCGGTGGCTATGCAGTTTTTCGGTGTGAAATGAATCTGATATGTCATTGCGGGTGAGGCCTGCTCCAATAGGTTAAAATCCACACAACTCTTCATTTCTTTCTCAATATTATTAATTAGTGTTTAAGAGTTCAGTCGCCTGGAGTTATTATTCATTCGTCTCCTTATTCAAACGGTTAAAGTCCATCAGCTTTGGAATATATCACTGTCAAACTGCTGACAATCGTGAAACCTTCCTCTCGTTATAAGATCTCCCCCTGGTTTCGTCCTTCGTTGAATGCTCATGCACTGCATTTAACTCTACACACATCGATAGAGGTGAAGTCATGCGAGGATGAATTGTCAACCATTTAACAAGAAAGCAGACAAAGTTCCAATCGGCCAGGAAAATGGTCGTGGCACATCTGTGTATGGATTATTGAGATGGCTCCATCGTGGGGAAGATGGACATAGTTGTAATATGTGGGTGGTGGGTTTGTTGAATGGGAGGGAATAGTTGTATTATAAAATAATGAACTGTAATATAATAATAGTGAATGAATCAGCAGGGAAGCGGAACGACCACAATGAATTATGAGCAGAGACACGGTTTCGGGAAAAGTAAGGATTGAAATATACAAGTCCACGGGGGTAAACTATTGAAAAAGAGTACACAAAAAGGCAAAAAGAAGAAGGCTAATCTAAGCCACGTTAAAAAGATTCAAACATTTGTTAATCATGTTATAAGGGACTGAGCTCTTCCGTTGGGTTAGATCCTCATTACTATTGTGCTGTTACTTTGTTGGTTGTGAAAGTCCTACTATGAGGGATGGGTCGGTGACTTGGTGGCTAAATCCAATCTCTCTTCATACAACATAAAGGGGTCTTCTTAAGAAAAATACACATCCAAGGCTAGATTAGGAAGAACTATTATTTCATTGGGGTTTGCCCCTTGTTGCATTATTGCATTGTTATTTTAGGTCTGCACCTGATTCCATTAATAATACTCATATACATTTAAGATTAAATTATAATAGTAGTAGCTGTAGTAAACCAGTAAGAACAAATAATAAACCGGCCGTGGATGGGTCAAGTGTTTTTTTACCCACTCGATTTACCAAAGTTTTGCCTTGATGACATCTAAATCTGATCTGCATCATACATCTAGCTGTAGCAGTGAGTCTCCTAACCAGAGATTTCTACATATACTAAAGCTTAAATTCAAGATCCTTATTTAAACAAAATCAAACCGCTTTCTACTTGGATCAACCGGTCGGTTGGGCCAAGAGTTTTGATAGACAAAAAAAAAACGCTAGGCACCGGTGAAGCCAAGCCCAATACATATCAACTTTAAAAAATAGATAGATTCGGATTTCATTAGGCGGATACTTCGGTCGTGTACTTGTGTATCTCCCATACATATAGATCCCTATGCATTGAACTGTTCATGCACTTTATTTGCACATGTAGAGGAATTTTTTTGATCATTAGACACTTAAAAAGCAATATCCGTATTTTTAATTACACGGGCATACCCTACGTACCTCTTTCGCATGAAAATTAACCCATTAACATGGCTGGCATTTGAAATATTACGGGAGTTTGGGGTCCTCTTAAATGGTTTTGTTGGATCTTCTATATCCATGTCGTCCAGAGAAAACAAAAAGGGCAGTGCGTGCATCCAGCACACATAGCATGCCCGAATTCAAGGGGATATATATTAATTATAGTTGAGTCTGGTTAAAAAAAGTTAATTATTCATGGTGCCAAACCAATGTGTGAAATTTTGTTTGGAGAATTATCCACGATTAGCAACTGATAATACTTTGAATATAATTGTTTTTAGTACGAAAATATATATGCCTAAAAAAATGAAGAGACGGTGGATGATACAAGGATAAATCACATCTTTTATGAATATGATACTATTGATGCGCATTAATATAAATAATCAACAAATTTGAAATTGATATAGTAAAATTAATACATTAAATAGTTCAAAATAAATACTTTTATGTAATTATTAATAAATTACAATTTCAATATGAAAATTAAAATGATAAATATTATGCCCGCCCCCAAATTAATTTACAGGTGGGTAGGGTATATTATGGCGACTGTCCATTTACCAGAACCGAATTTAAAAGAATGAAAAAAATAAAATAAAAAGAGGAGGAAATAGCGCCGTTTAGATGGGAATCGGGCAGTGGCTCCTTGTCTACCAATAACTTGTAAGAATATATGATCAATACTGATCATTCATTTGACTTGGTGCAGTTCAGAATGATTAGAGATGACAACCACACTTAGCAGGTGTCGAATCAAGGGAAGGTTTCAGCTATTCTTTAGCAGATATCAAATAGTCTTTGGTTACAATCATCATCAAATTAACAAGCATTATATATATATATATATGGTCTGCGCATCAATGATCGATCTTCGTGCGAAGGTATTTATGTCATTAATTTTGTAATGGCAGGAAGGTAGAATGTCATTCCATTGTTATGTAATGATTCCTCCAAATGGGAATCCACACATATCAGAAGCATGCATGACTCATGAAAGCTGAGGGCTGAGGCCTTATGTTTAGAACTGTCATGACTTTCCAGACATATATGCTAATCATCAAAAACGCAATATCCCTAATTAAGCTCAACTCATCAATCGGTGGACAAATGTTTATTGGTTCTGCAGGTTTGGTTGCTGGGCTTCTAAATCTGTGCAATTAATCAAAGCCCATAATAATCATGAATGCAGAAAACTTTAACTATACACTTGTGAGTAGGACAAATTGATTAGAACTGTGAGAGTTTAATTATAATTAGAGGAGAGAATTTAATGGTTAATAATGAAAGGGAGTGGCGGGTGGAGCGTCGTTATCGGGACGGACCATCTAATAATATTAGGAGGCATATCACCGCGAAGAATGGGGGACGTAGCTGTTGGTTGAGACTTCGAGACGATATAGAAAGCCACTGGAATCCCCCAACGAACTGTCTAAACACAGCCACGCAGGCCTACGAAATTAGACACCGTAGGGATTTTCCAAAACAAATTATTTTACTCGGGTTTTATTGTGGTTAGTCTTGAGAGCTGACGAGAGAGAGAGAGAGAGATTTGCGAGTCTAATTCACAGATTTATCCTTCTGGGTTACTTCACCACTTGTCGGATTTCACACGTTTGGTCTTTGCATATTTGAGCTTTATTTCAAATCTTCTTATTCTCTTTTTCCGTCTCAAGGCTGCTGGAAAAATTGGAAATAAAAAAGGTATTCATTTGAACGATCCCAGCAAGAAAGCAAGTTGAAAACATAGAAGGCTGATCAAAACAAATTAAAGGGAATTTGCGGAGAAGTTTCAAATTAAAGAGTCAAAGTAGTTTGTTGAAGAATTGGAGGGGCTGTTGATGTCAAATTACGGTGTGGGTTATGACGATGAAAACGGCAGGTTGCTTAGGTTACGTGGGAAGGTGTGAGAAAAAGGTATATTATGGTTTTCATATAGAGACAGTTGAAGGAGAGAAATGGATGTTTGTCTCTGCAAGTAACTGAAATTCTCTCACACAACTTTGAAAGCTATTTCAGACCCTACTGTTTATGCTTCTTCTTCACACACGCACGTACAGACAGAGGCAAAACCCAGACATATCAATTTTTTAACTGTCCACTTCTTCGTTGTCACTGGCATATTTAGCTTAAACCACATATAAAATGACACAACTTCGTGACTGATAAAATATAACACGTTACTTATTAAGGCGACTTCCTAAACATCTCTACTGAAAATGACTTATGTGTCTTGCTCATACAATTGCTACTTTATATATGGTAAAAGATGACAAGTTCTCTACCAGCTTGTTTAATAATTTTACTGCGCCTCAAACTCTAGGGTAGAGTATTGATTACACTTAACTAATAATACTAACGAGCGCGCAGTAGGTGTGTCATATAAACCAAAGTAATATTTTGATGTAAATTGAGGTTAGTTCCATATCCAAAAGTTGCTCAAAACATTCCTCTATATGTACAGGTATCCCACTTGGTGAACGGATTTGATGGTATATATGGAAACCTATTGAAAAACTGAGCAACAACGCGAACAAGTTAATCATGACAATTTAAACCTAGAATACATCATCGCGAAGGTAGATTTTAATGAAAAAGGTTTTGGCCACTTAAATATAATGTCTCGAGTTCAGTCATATGTACCTATAGAATTAAAAAACTTTTAGAAGAACCACACCCAATTATTTTAACAATGCGTGTGTAAACCTAATCCAGTTAGTCAAATAATCATATAAAAAATCCGGATATATCAATTTGAACACCAATTGAGACTCCGCTTAAGATTACATAGGCTGTAATATTAGCTAACCTTAATTGGATTGATCCTCTTTAATCATACTAAAACTAGTAGAGGAAAACTACGTTTCAAGTAAGTGAAAAGTTGTCGCCTTTTGATACCTTTAAAGTACTCCTTTTTGTGTAATGGAATTAATTAAGATTCCATTTCATCCATATCAGAATTGAACTCCAGGGTTTAGCTGAAGTCATTTTCAAATTTGAGACCACCTCAACTTGGCCTATTTCCTAGATTGGAACTTTACTTCTTTAAGCAATATTGCTCTCCATGCATACCATTAATTATTTAGACAGTTCATCTTATTTTCACCTTTAATCAGTTTGATAATCCCGGTCACCAGAATAATCAACCTCTGATGCCTCCAAGGATTGATTCTTTTTTAATATATTATGCATTTAAGATTGCATGCATCAAAAGCAATAAGAATAAAATTGATATACGTTCGGCGGACACTTCAGGCGAGGTGTGGAAGAATGTTATTGGTTAACAAGGTCAGCGTGATGGTCAAAATTCAAAGAGGCAATTTGAAGACCCTACATGGAAAACTGAATGTACAAGACTTCAAATTGAAGGGGAGATTTATATGATTACGCAGCTATGACTTGCAAGCAACTAGTGTGTGTTTGGAAAATCTGTTGGGAGAAAGAAGTACGGCTTCCGAGATGATTTTATAGATTTCTAGATAATTTACGGATTTCAATACGGTTTTTTACAGATTTTAAGTTATTTTTATATTGGTTTGGGTGCACCGTTGGGAATAAAGAATTCTTAAGCAAGCACTAAGTTTTACAGTTATGGCTAGACTTAATCTTCCTGATGACCTTACCAGCGTGCCATTGATTACTAGCTGTAAGTTCAGCTTATATAGTTTGAATTCAAATAATGACAAAAGAAATCAAAGCCCAAAATCGACTTACGTACTATACAAAATAATTACCTTCAAGTGTTCTTTTTTCTGTAGTACTCTTTCTTTTTCTAAATAATATTCTTAATTAAAACTATCGCATTTATTTCAATTGAGGACATACGTGTACGCTTAGATTTGATTTAATCTGCTCGACGAATGCAAACAAATCGAAGCCATATGAAACATGTGTTGGTATTTAATTTGAAGTTCAAATATAATATACTCAAATGTAATATTGAGATATAATACAATCGTTATACCAACCATAGCATTTAGATCTCAATATAAGATAATGAAAGTTGTTATTAGATTATAGAAAAAGCAAAGCCTGATGACTGCGCGTAACTCAAAGAAACACATCATAATAATTAATATATTTTCATCATTATGGGTGTACTTGCCGTCTGCATGGAATTGAAGTATACGGAAAACAAAGGCAGACGATTTAGAAATACTTTTCCCGATATTGTACTTCCACGGCATTTGATTTAAAACTTAAGATAAGATTAAACTGATCACGACACTTATTTCAGTTCCCTGCCCATCAGAATAGAACAAAAGGCGTATCAGATTAACTTTGCACATATGACGAACGTAAGTGCAATAATATCTCATGGGTTAGCAAATCTAGTTACAATTATATGATAAAACAAAATTATTAGAAAACTTTTCCCAATATTTCGGCCCTTGCTTAACATGATTTCACTCAGGTCCTTCTAGTTAAATGCTTTTTATCACTGGAGATTCAATCATTAAAAAACGTTGGGCTCAAGCCATCAACAGTTTGTTTTCTCAGCATATTAGGACAAAAGCATTACGTGTTGTTGATGTTGATGATGTAGAGATAAATACGTAATAGAAGTTTAGATTATCAATAAAAGTTACTTTTTTAACGTGATTTACGATCTAGTAAGCATATAAGAGGAGTTTTAACTTAGCATGCGTGAACTTGTTTTCTTAATTCTTTGTCAAACAATCACAATCTTACTAGGCTTGATGCCAACACTGATAAGCAATTATGGAAATGGCAATGAGGAATTATATACAGGTGGCGAGGCCAAAGTCAGTTCCACAACTCTTCTTTAACTCTGTGGAACTGAAACCCATGGCAAACTAAACTTCACTGTCAGTATAACATATATGTACAGGCTTATAATATTTAGTTTCATCTTCGGGTTCGAGTTAGACGTCGGATGATCCTATGTTACTAAAAAGGGCAAAAAATAACAGTTCAACTAATGGTGAACTGATTGCGTTGATAATAGTACTCTCCATTAATCAGAGTGGCACCATGAAGAATTATTGTAAATAATTCTGAATCTATCGCCCATATATGGGCAAATATAGATGAAAGTGATGCACACCATATATAATTATGAATATATTTTTAGAAAACAAAATGGTTATAATTAAACATGGAATAAAATTGGCAATTATGCAACAACCATATCGCATTAATTGCTTAGGAACCGCTTCATTTGAGGAATTGGGTGTACGTGACTTATTAATGAAAGATGTTGGAATTAATATTGAAAGAATTGACGAGTCTTCGATCAAGGAGAGATGTCCCTTTAGTAAAAACTATACGGTAACCAAACAAATGGATTTGATATAACGTGGTACCATGGTCTTAATTGGAATAGTTGGGGAGTTGAAAACGAACAGAATAAGTAAAGCAAGGAATCTGATAGGAAGTTGAGAGGACCAGTAATAACATAACAAGAAGGTCATTATATTATATATATTATGGCTAAAAGTATACACAATATATACATGTAGATATATGGGGGCAATATATATCGTGTAAAGACAACAAAAGTGACTTCCCATCTCACAACCCTAGTTAACGAACCCTCTCTCGTCTCCTCCACTCTCTTATATATCTTCTTCTCGACTTCTCTCGCTGGTGTGCTTGACCCTCAAGAATTGCTGCAGCAAATTGGAGGCCTCCACAATAGCTTATTACACTATTCTGCCATGGAATCTGATTTTGCGGCAACTGCTTCATCAACAGGTGATCATCAGGACTCCAAGAATTGTCCTCGCGGTCACTGGAGGCCCGCCGAGGATGAGAAACTCCTGCAACTTGTTGAACAGTATGGTGCCCAGAACTGGAATTCAATTGCTGAGAAGCTCCAAGGAAGATCGGGTAATTATTATTGAGTTGGATATAATTTCTTTAATTTCTCCCTTGAAATGAAAAAAAAAAAAATCATATTTCTTCCTCAAGGGCTTTTTATTGAATATTATTGCACTGGATAACTTGGGCGTGATATTAATTGGGAATATACTGTGCATATATGGGTTGCATATGTATATGCGTGTGAAAGTTATACCTCTAATCCTATATAATACACACAGATAAAAATCACATGATCGTACTAATTAATCTTGTTCTGGGTGGTCATTCCCCGCCGGTTTCAGGGAAAAGTTGCAGATTAAGGTGGTTTAATCAGCTTGATCCGAGGATTAACAGGAGGCCATTCACAGAAGAAGAGGAAGAAAGGTTGCTGGCAGCTCACCGCATTCATGGGAACAAGTGGGCACTGATAGCGAGGCTTTTTCCTGGTCGAACTGACAACGCAGTGAAGAATCACTGGCATGTTATTATGGCACGAAAGCAAAGAGAACAATCCAAGCAGTTAAGTGGCAAGAGAGTCTTCCAAGATGTTTACAATGATTCTTCCCTCAGTAACACTTCCTCTTCTAACAAAAGATTAAAATCTCAGGATATCTTTAGTTCCCAAACGTTCTTTGACTTCCGCAACATCGATAAAAGTAGAATCACTGCAGAATACTCTCCCTCCATCTCTTTGGCTTCTTCTTGGAAGTTTGCATCCATGGCGAAACAAGGCAAAGATACCAGTTACTTCAACCCCTGCTTTGACATTTACTTCTCAGAATGTTCAAAGGGTTCGGATAGATATCTGTACAGAATTTATCCAAATTCTGCATCTTCGTATGGCAGCATTCTACCAAACTACAGGAAGGTTGTTCCAACTGGTCCTTACGGGTCAATCTTAGGTTGTGATGGTGATGATGAGAGAAATAAGACAATGAATAAGGACTTGACGAATCCCCGCGACATCTCACCCACATTTACAGATAAGAGGACTTCTGCGGAACAAGAGCAGGCAGATAATCACAGAGAAGTTCCATTCATTGATTTCCTGGGCGTGGGCATGCCATCGTCATGACAACAAATGAAGTATTTATTTAACTTCATATTATACATATGACTAGTTTAGCTTTCTAGCTTTCGTATATCCAATACGAAGAAATTAGCATCAAGAGTCTCTTGATATATTTACATAAATAGGTAAAGTATGCGCATGTGGTTGTGTTGGCTTTTCAATTAAGTATGGCAGGTTGCTCATTATAGTTTCCTTTCGGTTTTGTAATATAGAGTGAAAGAGAATCGATGATTTTGGTCCTTATGAAATATATGTGCAAGAGATATATATATCTTTTATACGTTCCACTTGAAGAAATACAAATTTGCGTATGGATCAAGGACATAGTAGTACTTTGACTCTTAGTCGCATGTTCATAGTAGATTGATGAGAATTACCCAAAAAAAGATGAAGAATAAGAGGTAGACAGACATCCACGCAACTTTTGATATATATTCATAGCAATAAAAAAGTTGTGTACATTGGATAGGGTGATCGAAGTCAGGAAGGAATAGAAACAAGGGAAGTTTTAATTTGCGTGAGATTGAATAAAATTTGAAGGTCATGGTTACCAACCAATAAATGAAAATGAAGGCTATGCGCAGTTTAATGAGATAATATTATAAAAACAATGGTGCGTGACCGACCTGGGAATCAATGGTGGTAGTGTTTAATTTGCTGTTATGTAGGAGTTCATCACTTTTCTTTTTTGTCTCTTTGGTGTTTATGTTTTCTTCTGCGTCTTATGCCCTAGGTACAGGTGTAGTTTGTTTTTAGTTATGTTCTGTTGGGGTTTGAAGTGTTGAGGTAATGACTATGTAGGAGAGAATATGAGATTAGAGAGTCAAAGTATTGTCGGCTGCTGACTTACAAAATAATTACTCATCACCCCGTTGATTTTGTGGGTAGGAATGAAATAGAGATTAAAATCCAGCCCGTTGGATCGACATTTTCATAACCTCTTCCTAACAATTCCGATCCTGCGCTGCTGAGTACACACGACATTAACGTAATAATACTGCATAATTTAGATATACGGAACTGTTTACTTGGGAATATAGCGGCATTGTTCTTCATTGCATCACAGGTTTGTATGTCAACCGCCATATTTGACGTCCCAGGATTCCCAACAGATCAAGTTAGACACCCCTTTGACTCTCTGTATCACTTGTTTTATCCCACATTTTGGAAATCAAATACATATGACCAAATCTTACACGTAATAATAAACTTTCCAATCAACATCCTCCAAACATGTACTTTCTTGTGAGCCAAATACTATATTTACATGCGTTGTGCTGCTAAAGTCATGTCCTGCAAAATGCTGTTCTTGTTAAAGTCATTCGTGCCTACTTCTGAGCTATCTGAATTCTGAACACACACGTATGTACAGATATAGTGGGCTTGTTTGGCATTCTATTTGGAAAAACTAAATGTGTATTTAACAGTGTTTTTCTGCAAAACGAGATAATCTCCTTCACATATTTATCTTATAAATGGTAAAAGCACTTCTCCACAGTGTTCTCAAACGAGCCATATGTATTTGAAAATCCATTGGAAGAATGATTTCACACAAATCGAAGTAAGTATGAGATAGAAGTTTTGTTTCTACTTGCGTAAATGTGATTCCAAACGTAATTGTCAACCATCCACATATAGTTATATCAAAAGATTGTAGAGGAATTAAACAATAATTTACATATCCTTGGGAGGAGTATCAGCCCGGGCTCCGCCGCTGATCATATAAATGCCTCAAACTAAAGAGTGCTATGTTTCTGGCGGCTTCAAGTTGTGGCTGATCTTAATCCCTCGAGTGGTGGATGGTTAGAATGAAGCTATCACCTTGGAAATTTGAAGCGATATTCGACCTCTCTGGTCAATGTAAAATTCTTGCCTTTTGACCCTACGGACAACGAAATTATTTTCACCTCCGACCTGTCAGCGGCCTCTCTGGGATCTTCCATGACTTTGGCGAGGATTTAGCATGTAAATTAAAATTAAATAGTATATAAATACTGCCCCATAACCATATGCGGCACTCATTAATTAATAGCAGTTTCTATTTGAACGGAGTGCCCTGCTAAGAAATTGAAGAATGAAGCCTCTGCTTGGCAAAGACGAAAATGGACATGCACGATTGCACGTGTCTATGGTCAAAAAGTTTTGCCTGAACTAAAGGCCAGCATTTCGACCCAGTCTGGTCTGGACTCAATGCCCGGCCCATTTGGCCCATTGAACAAATGGGGCTAGCTTTGGATGTGCTCTATCCCATAAATGGGAGAGGCAAGTGGTGCTATTTTCAGAACATACGTTTGGTTACAAAACTTAGATTTTGATCTAAAATCTATGTTTTGTCCAAGGCTCTAAGCATAAAAAATTTTTAGAAAAGCTATTTTGGTTACAAAACTTCGTTTTGAAACGTAAGTTTTTTTCCTTCCTACTTTTTTCCTTCTTTCTCTTTCCTCTTTCCTACTTTTTCTTTCTTTCTCTTTCTTTTTTCCTATTTTTCATTCTTTCTCTTTCCTACCTACGTTTTATTTTGAAATCCGTAAAAACTAATAACTTCCCAAACATAAATCACTTTTCAAAACATAGGTTTTGCCTCGGAATCTATAAAAATTATTTTCTAAAATCTATTCTTCAGAACTTATGTTTTACTTTAAAATCTATAAAAACTATTTTTGAAATAACTTCCAATCAAATTCCGATTGGAGGGGCTACCAACTCTGTAATTAGTGGGAGCCGGGAAAGTCAACCGGCGTCGTTGATCTTGCCATCCCTTTAACTATATGCCCTCCCAAATCCCTCAATTACGCCCCTCAATCCATGCTCCTTCCCAAAGCTTATTTGATCATTTCTTTCTTTAGTCACTCCCACCAATCCTGATCTCCACAACAACACAACCCAAGTACTAGCCCAGCCCTCCTATCCACTCCATCAACTTGCTCCACTTTTAAAACCTGGTACTTATCAATTATCACCAACATCACCACATGATCTCGCCCCCTTTTTTTGTTTATCCTCAGTCCCTAATCTGTGGTTTCAATCACGTTCTGACCCCACCCGTGCTCTTTATAAGCTTACTCCAGCCTTAGCTCGCAATCAAACTTGTGAGATCGCTCCGCCATAGCTACTTGTTGAAGAGGAGGCAAGATTGAGAGAATGTGCGGGGGAAGGGGCAATGCAGCACTAACTACAGTGACGTGGGTGGCGCTGCTGTGCTTGCTGGTTCGGTTGGAACCCGTAAATGCGGCAACTTATACACGGTGGAAGGCCCTGGAGGCTGGGGCTTCGACTCTGATGCTTGGCCCAAAGGGAACAGATTCCGAGCCGGCGGTGTCCTCGGTGAGTACTTCTGTGTCCCCTCACGGCTTATTTCCCTCTCCACTACTGTTATATATGCAGTTGAAGATTATAGCGACGGTTGATGAGTGACGGCAGTGTTCAACTACGACGCGACGATGCACAATTAGGTGGCGGTGAACAGGAATGGGTACAGGAGGTGCAGTGCTCCGGCGGCTGCCGGAGTTTTGAGTTCGGGGAGGGACCAAATAAAGCTAGCACGTGGCCAGAACTACTTCATCTGCGGCAATCCTGACCACTGCCAGTCCGGCATGAAACTTTTTTTTTAGTGCCTTTTTAGCCAGTCCGGCATAATACCAAGTTTCATCACACGAGTGCAAAAACAAGAATTTTAAACTGTCAACAAGAGAATACATATATAAAAAAAATAATGAAACGGCATGATATTTGTTTCGAGACTGAGAGCCACATGTAATTTCTTTTGCCAAGAGCAACATCTGCCTACCAGAGATAATCTGGAAATTCAAACATGAATTCACTGTACTCTGTGAAACTACTACACTGAAAAACGATATAAGATATTAACATATCCATTTAGGAATGCGGTAGATAAATACTTTTACGTAAGCTGAAGTAAATATGTGAAGAAGATTATCTCGTTTTACGAAAAAATATTATTGAATGTGCGTTTGACTTTTCTAAACGTGGAATCAAACAAGCCCAATGATGATTTTGCACACAGTGTTGGCCCATCAAGAAAAAACTTGAAAGCCACAATGGAAGTCCATGATGCTGCGTAAACCCAGCAGGACATTTGTTCGTGAGCTTCGTACCCCGGCCCAACGTAGATTCGTTGGTCACATACTCTACTCTTAAGATGTCTGCGTTTAACGGAAGTGGTTAATGTCTCGTAATACGATGGATCGCTGCTGGAGTTTCTACTTCAGGTGTCTAAAACTAGTGTTGGATGATGTATCTAATAGGATTGACTCAAAAAAAAAAAAATATAACAAACATGTTGTTTGTGTTTACACTGTACGGCGACTAATACCCAAAGCATAAGAAATAGGAAGTTTCCGAGAAGAGAAGCCAATAAAGATATATATTGCTGACATGGAAGCGTTGACCATGGGGATGAAAGCATGAAGCATGAAAACCCAAGTTTTTTAATATCGGCCTCTGAGAAATTAAACCACGACAGCTCCAAACTCTTGAATAGTCAGAGCCTTCTCATTGCCTCCGCGTGAACGCCCACCCGAAGCAAGTGTTCGCCGACCTTCAAGGGGCTATCGTCACAATGTGTATGATATGATGTAAGCCGGTTTCCAGAAGCATTAGACTGATTCAACAAACGCACATAATTAAAACCAGTCCATTCTTCCATTGAATTTGAAAATGTGGGTGCAACTTTTGCTGCCAAGTAACTCATGTTTACACAAACCCATTCATTATTTTCTTTTACAATGGTAAACCTAACCAGTTCAACGATCAAGGCCAAACGAGAATAAATAAGGAAAATTGCAAA
>JANTPZ010007106.1:0-16359 GCA_025593235.1 Vachellia pachyceras | reverse complement strand
CCCAAACGAATTTCACTACCTTTTGAATACACAAATTTTACAATAAAGGATTTTTTTTAACAGTTTTCTCATAATTTAAACACCACAATTTTCATTAACTATGCGAATAATTTGCAGAGATGTTAGTTTAAACCAAATTAAAATCCTGTTAATTATAATAAGTTTGAGAAATGAGAGTCATATTACTAGTGATCTATGAAGGGTGTAACAATTTAAACACCCAATTTTCATTAACTAGCCATATTACACATCATCTCCCTCCAACACTCTATATATCAAAAGGGGGTTCATTGTATAAAAAAAAGTTCCCATCAAATTGTGAGCCATTTTCACTATTCTATCCGCTAAATATTTGTTCACTCTCATAGCATGTTGTAATATAATATTCCAATTCCGTGAGATTATTTACCGGGTCTATTGTGCAATATCCTTGAAACTATACGAGAATTTATAGTAACCACTCGTTACCATTTTGTCCTAATAGTACTGTCAGCAACAACCAACAAACAGCTTTGATGACACTGTTTTGTTGTCATCACCCAAAAAAAAAAAAACTTCCAGCCACTTGACCACCAAAATCTGCGTATTTCAAAAGTGGTTTCAGAAAGTCACTTCCGTTGTGGGCACAACAAAAAAAACAAAGAAAGAAAAGTCTTTGCTTAAGGTGAAATGCGTTTTAAAGCTCTGGAATGGATTTTCTCGTAAATCAAGATAAAACTCCTCTCACATATATACTTCAGAATCCGTAAATTGTTCTTCCGGTCAATTCCTAAACAAGCACTGTTGTCCGAGAGTATTTCATCTCTATTCTAGAATTCATCATCTCTGTCAAATTAATTCTAATCTTCAATACAAAACTCAATTTTTATATTATCTCCTTTTCCTATTTCCGTCATATGCCCTTCTTTGCCCAAAACTATTAAAATAATTTTTGATCTACTCAACGCTTAATATAAATACTTTTTCAGTATCTAGTACTCTGAACTAATTTTTTATACTGCTAATACCCTAAAATATTTTTCTGTAACATTTGCTATCTTCAAAAGTAATTTTTGGTGCAATATTTTATGATGCTCAATGCTGAGTACTAGTGAAAAATATTTTACAAGTGTTGAGTGGAACAAAAATTATTTGAAGATACTATTGAAAAAATATTCTAATGTAATGAATGGTGCCCAAAAAAAGTTCAGAACACTGAATGCTATCTGAAAAAAGGTGTTGAACCCCACTCATTTCAAACTAAAACGGTGTAGTTTTGATATAAGCAAAGGAGGACAGCGGATGATAAAAAGAAATTTAGAAGTATCGATTGCACATTTGCAACCTCCATACAACCAGGAAGAATCTGATTGATACTAACATCTGTTATTTAATTGAAATATTTTACTTTTATATATTATTAATACTCCTCCAGTAAAACCTTCTTTTATGGTGTATTATTAGCATCTTCAACCGCAAATGGCATAAACTTTATAATGATTGTTTCTCAAGTCTCATATAAGTGATCCCAAAATGATCTAGTAGTTTGTTCCCACAAGGATACCTATGATATCAAATTATCAACCCATTTTTGTTTCTGATCCTAAATGGCTTAAAAATCCCACAAATTCCTATTAAAAAGGATAAATCCTGCTAAAAGATTAGAAAAGTACACAGTCACGCAGATTTTATCTGGTTACAGCTCCATATTTCGTCATCCTCCCCTTTGATACTTGAAAGAAGAGGAAGAAGATGCTTGCATTTTGAGAAAAATTATAAAGATAGGCTGATATTAATCTGAAACATCAACAACATAATTTTTTTTAATCATTATCATAGATCAAAGCCATTCATGCAATATATATCATGTTACCTATAAACAAAGTAATAATTACTCAGAAACATCTAATAATGACATGTTGGTCAATATTGTCTTCAGGGCCAACATTACTGAACCCAATTTCTAGCACTAAGGCTTTAGAATGATACCATTGCATATTTGCTTAAGGCAACACGTGCATTGACCACTCCTTTTCGCATAAACTAGAACCTCTCAGCCGTCATCACAACTGGTTGAGCTTCCAAATGCTTTCTAACAAGATATGGGCCCATTCCAATAGCTTCCTGCAGCTGCATGCAAGAATTCAGATCACTCGGAACATATCAACACACCTAAGGATGAAATCTAAGAATGGAAATGAGCCGGGTCAAGCCAGGCTTTGGCCTTGTAGGCCTGAGCTTGCAAGATAAGCCCCGAGCCTGGGCCTGTGTCTGATACAAAACCATTCTTAAGGCTTATACTTTACCCCGCTTGCAGACCTATTTAAAGGCATATACTTTCAAAGTCTGCTGAAGGCGTACACATCAATTTTAAAAGCTGTATATTTATTTTTAAAATAAAAAAACTAATATAAATTATGTTAAATTGCATCATATATTGTATTGTCATCTATAACGCATATTGTATATTATTAAATATTATATATATAATATATATAGTCTGTTAAGTAGCCTGATATGCTTCCAGTCAAGTCTTGATTAAAAAAAGGCCAGTTTACATAAATAGGCTCGTGAACATATGCATGAACCTGGCCTAGGTTGAAACAAACTTTACAAGCCCAACCGTTGGCTGGGGATCAACCTGGAATATGAACCCCATATAAAGTCACAGCCAAGTTGATCCCAAAACAAAACGCGCAGATGTTAGTATAAAGTTTTAGTTTCTAACCTTTGCATCTATTGCTGCTAGAGCAAGATCACCGGATAGTTTACTTGACTGCATCAGTGCCTTGTGTATAGCCTTGCAGTTATGTCTAGCTTCCATGCCTGAAATTCTTTGTTACGTTGATGATGTGAACAGAAAATAAAGAATGTAGTGGGAAGCTGCCAAAATCATACATACACATACAGAGCATGTGTGAAAAGGCAGGATAAACATGCCAGGTAAACATCAATTTGAACACTTGGTAGCACCACCATTGAATAATGCACTACAATATTAGCCCTTCGGGCTAGTTATACCCGTCACAAGAGGCAGATTAGTATTGCCAAAGGCTGGCTTGCCATGTGAAAAACTCTACATATGTCAAAGATAAATTATGCTCTAAATTAAAATGTAAGTGAAGATTCATTATTATAATAATTTTTAAGCAACTATCGATAAAAGCCTAATAGGTTTCAGCTATGAACAAAATACCACCATATCAAGATCTGAAATGAAGAGTATGAACAAAGCATATTCCTCTGATACTAGACGGGACCAGAACACAAGCGAAACCTGCATACTGAATGGGTCAGGCCAAGCTTGAGCATTTTTTAAGCCCAACTCAGGAATTTTCTTTCTTAATTACTGTATTATAATATTTTAAAATTCCATCTTGATCTTTCTAAGTTTTCCTTTCTTCCCATATAGAATTTGGAAGTCAATTATTAACTTACCATTATAATTAAAACATAAAGAGGTTTAATATGACAGTTATTGCTAAAGTTGGCTTTCAGAAAATCTTTTTGAATGCAGATACCAAAACAGTATTACAATTATATGAATTACCAGATATGAATATATATTATGAGTATAACAAGAAATGCAATTATCCAAACCGAAAACAGACCTATTTTTGTGGTTTCAGTACTTGGGTCAGTCACCATGCTTATTATCTCCTGTTTTGAGTAGATCTCCATCAAACACCATGATCGAGCAACCAATCCACTTATCATTCTATAACCCTGATAATAAGTTACAAAAATGCCAAATCAGACTTTTATGAAATTTAAAAGAAAAGGTAAGATAATTTACAACGCTAAGTAACAAGTTTCATGTTAGTGCCACTGCATTTTTTCACTAGAAAATTATGGAATTTGTGAAAGAATATCTAGTCTAAATGCTCCACCATTGTATATTGAGTATCCGCCTTAATATATGCCCAACATTTCATTCTATAAATACATTTAACAGATCCACCTCTAAACTAAAGCAGGAATTGTCTAATGAGTTTGGCTAGAGGCAACAATCAAACTTCAAAAAGGCCATTCCCTGTATTCCTAAAAAATAGTGAAATTCTGGTAGAAGATAGTGATACTTCCAATGTCAAATTTTGAAATTCAGAGAGACCCAACTTGTAAACTCTAAACCAAGGCAGGAGAAAGGATATTAGTGTCCCCATATGAAAGCTTAAATATTTTTTCTTCTTTTTTCCCGTGTTACCATTTACAAAAATTTGCAATACAAAAGTTCCCATGAATGTCTCACCGCCAATCGGATTTCTGAATCCTGCTGCAGCACTGATAGGAAAAGACCCTACAAAAAGCAATACTAATTAATAGGTAAACCTCAATTACCCGAAAATTAGAGTGACAAATGTGACAGACATATAATCCAGCTGAATGAATCCCACGCCCCTTTATTATTCTAAATCATGAGATTATGGAA
Organism: Vachellia pachyceras; assembly: GCA_025593235.1. Lineage (NCBI taxonomy): Eukaryota > Viridiplantae > Streptophyta > Magnoliopsida > Fabales > Fabaceae > Vachellia > Vachellia pachyceras. Next base: position 11,951 of record JANTPZ010007106.1, on the reverse strand, counting down.
AGAAGGAAAGTACAGCTCGCACTGATAATAAATTGTTCTATTTCATCTTCTTGAAAAGAAATGCAGCATGACACAAATACAGAAGAGTATTACACATATATATTGTTAATATTGTTCAAATCACAGGAAGTTATAATGAAGGTCAGATCAACATCCAGCTGAGTAAACATTTAATACGCCTGTAAGAAGCACTTGAAAGTTTGAAACTACAAAAGCATGAGATAAAATACCGATGGTGTGAACTTTAAGCTCCTGGATGCTACTTCATAGATTAAACGCCGTAAGTTTTCTTCTGCTTCAGGATTGAGCATGATATTATTTTCAGATCGAGTTTCTCCACAGATATTTCCCAGAGCATGCAAAGCAGCCTGCGATCGCCAATCAAACCCAAAAAACAAAAAACAAAAGAAATAATCAGTAAGCATAGCTAGGTTTGAAAGAAGAGATGCAATATCACTAATGCGTCTTCCAAATTAATACGGAAATTCCAACTTCATCAGTTATCTTAAAAAAATCTATTACCTTCAAGTAAAACCTAATGCCTCTTCTTTTAAAACATTCCTCCCTTCCAAGAGTTAAAAGCAAGACATAGATACCTAGAGGTGTCCAGTCATGGCTCCTTTCAAACTGGAGATTAGCATTTTTATATTAATAGGACATAATTACAAGGAACCTGCTTGGAGCAAATTCAATTTGGATCTTTTCAGTTTGTCTCTGAATGTGTGTGAAAATTATTTGATTGTGAGAATACTTGCCGGGAAATTTACTTCTCTAAGTGATATTTTAAGCGATTAAAACCTTATATATATATATTCCATATTTGCTGAAAAATACAAAAAAGGGAACTAGCTAGTTCACTAACCAGCTGTTTACCATGCCCTTGTGGTCCTTGTCGGTCAAAAGCAGCATAAATAACATGTCTTGCAACAGGTGATGAACCAGAGAGCAGAAATGCAGCCCCAGGGATAGCTACAATCACAAAAAAATCTTACAGTGATAGGATGCTAACGTACCAGAGGCGCAAGAACAGACCTGAGAGCGTACCACAGAAATTCAAAGAACTTGAAAAATAAGAGGCTCTTGGGAGAACAAAAAGTATGATGCAAGAAGGTCAAGCAATTTCAAACTTCAAAGAAATCTCAGGAAAACCTCAAGAAGGGACAAGTTTCCTTAGATGCAACAATCAACTCTCCTAATCAAGACATGCTCATGTGCAATGAAGATCATGTTTTCTTTCTGAAATAAGTTGGGATACTAGAGATTCTAGCATTTTCAGAGGCATTGGGTTTTGAAGCATTCCCACACCTCAATATTCATTCTAAGCAGAGCAAGATTTACAAGGTTCTTTTTTTGGTCAATCAAGTCAGCGAGGCTCTGGAAGAGAGAATAGTTAGATTATGTACAGCATAATGCATTTGTTTTGCATGTAATGCCAGCTTCTTAAAGACAGATTTTTCTTTAGCGATTGAAGACTGGTTTTTATCCACACAATTGAGTCAATTAGGAATGGCTTGGCAGGCTTTTTCCCACTGTAATTTGGCAAATTCAAGAGATGTTTATGCAATTCACTAACAAAAATAAGCAAAATGGAACTCTAAAAGATGGGAGGTAATCAATTTCCAAGGTTGACCAAGATAACAAATCAACCAAAAATACTTTTACCACATAACAAAGGTGTAATTCTGTACTGAACAACAGATAATAGCTTGCTTACACATCCCTATGTAACCCAATGCTTCAAGTGCAGCTTCACATTCATCTCTGTCAGAACTTTCTAACAATTTGAGTCTTCCATCAATAGAAGAAATAACAGTTTTAAGACCTGTGATTGAGAGCACCGAGTATATATTAATTAACAGTTTCTAATTCTTAAACAATTAGTAAGCTACATTTAAAATACGAAGTACTTGGACTGTTGGACATTTGAAAAATGAAAGCACAAAAAGTAGCAAAGAGAGAAACTATCAGAACACAACTATCAAAAGTATGGCTACAATCCATGCTCCACAATGAAATAAAATCGATACGCATACCCGAATACTTGATAGAATAAAGAAATTGTCGGGTTGAAGATTAGGGAAGCAGATGGCTACATATCTTTCAAATGGGGGTAACAATAACTCCAGGAATAAAAGTGAGTCTTACATGATTCATCTATGAAGGAGTATATAATTTCCTTGGACAGAAGCCTTCCAATTATCATCATTGCTCTGGATTTTAAAATGGCTTCCATGGAATTGTTGCTAACCTCATGAGAAAAAATTAAATCATAAAATCATCACTCATTTCATCCAGTACATTTACAGAAACCATCAGGCAGGAAATATAAGTACCTAATTATAGAACTAAGAAGTTGAAGGAGGTTAGTCTTTGAGAAGAACTCAGTACTATGCTCGATCTCTGCTAACTTCATTTCAACAGAAAATGAGAACAAATAAATGCACACGAAAAATTAAATTTCCAAGTTAGGAAAAAGGCTAAAGCTAATTGCCAATATGAAGTTCCTTGATGCCAAGTATATGCTATGGTGTGTGTCTGGCATTGTGCTTTTTTGATTTTCTATCTTACAAAAATAACTTCTACAATAACTGATTTTGAAGGAATTCATTGCATAATCAGTTATGTCTGGGAACCTACCATTCCCACAAAGGGCATGAGAGAAATTGCTTTAGTTTGGGGAAATCACTTTTCAGTGTCATTTGTCAAATTCTTAAAAGTGGTAGCAAAACCGAACTTTAGGGCTTCTGAATATGAAGGGGCAGTCTCTGATTACTCAAGAGATGGTCAGAGTTGAATACAAAATTGTCTTCATAAACAATGTCGTAGTTTTATGTCTTAAGTCAAGGAATTCAATTTTTTATCATGTAGTATGAAGTATTTGAGTGTCTTTAAGCATATACAGAGAGAGAACACATGGCAACCTCGTATAGAAGCTCCAAAACACCTAAAGCTACAAGAGTATCATCTGCATTTCTGATTTCTGCCTCCAACAAATTAAGAAGGTCTAAATCCTAAATGGTTGATGCTGCAGATCCAGATACAGAAAAGAGCTTCACCACTAAAGCTATCACTCGAACCCGTCCCTGAATCAGAATGATAAACATGAGTAACTTCTGTCCACGTCATACATGGAAACGAAAAATTACAGAATCAGCTTAATCCAGTATCAGCTTCTGCATTCTTTAGCCCTGAAATTAAACATTTTTTGGCGCATACCACAATGGAATGCAGGACTTTTGATATTATTACGGAACCATTACATTATTCCGAGAATGCTCCAATCAAAAGCCTTGCTTAAGAATTCTAACACTAAATCCTAACTTGAGATTTACTATTAGCTCATAACAAGGCTTATCTGACATCTATGTCAGCAGGGTCATCGTAAAAAGTTATTTCCTTAACATTGCTTAATTTAAACCAAGTTCTCAATGTACAAAATTTTAATGTTCAATAAGTAAACAATTAATTGTCCATTTACTTGGATAATAAGTCAACAAACTAAAGTTAGGTTTAGGACTTCTGCTAAACACCATCAATTGTTTCTTTTCAATTAAGAAAATCCACCAATAGATATCATTTTGTTATGGTAAAAATACATGAAATTATATCACTTCTAAAGTTAGGAAAAAAGGATACAATCAAGAAAGACCTTCTAGGCAAACGCATTTCATGATGATTTCCTAAAGAAATAGCATATATCATAAAGAATTCAAGGTAAATCCCTTAATAAATATAATCTATATGTAAAATTCCACAATGAAAAATATAATTCATGACATATATGCTATCATACAAGTGATGAACACTGCAATGCTAAAGTCCTGAGGTCTGTAGCACCTTCCCTGGCAGATGGAAAGATTATTTCCTACACAAGTATCATCAACCATGATAAGTACGGTTTAAGCACACTCCTGTTTTATCATACAGAGGGGGAGATAAACCAATGGTGAAGTAATGCATTTTCTTACCAGGCCCTTAGCAGATTCAGCTAACTTCTTTATTGCATCCATTGCTGCAGTTGCCACTTGTTCATTGCTGCCCGTGTGAAAACAGAGACGCATCAAATATTTATTGCACTTAAGGTTTTAATAATACACTATTCCATACTATGCAAAGCAAGCATATCTATCTGTCAAGCAAAGGCCCTAGTCCAGCAGCAAAATAACACTGCATTTTGCAGCTTCTTTTGGCATACAAAACGACAGAGGTCCCTGTGATCCGGAAAAAAAAACGCAATAGAGGACCCTGTGCTTGCTGTCTGAATATTGAAGGATAGCAATGAAGACATGCTGCTTTCAAATTGCTTCAATTAAAGTACAAGCAGACACTAAATACGTTATGTTTTTTGGACTGAACATTATCGGAATAACTTAATCACTGAATCTATACCACACCCCCTTACTGTGTACTTCCAGGAGGGCACACAATTATACATATCTACAAATTTATAAATATTGTATAAAATCCATTGAAAGCCATACTTTTCTTAAGCTATGAAAAGTGAGCACATCTAAAACTTCATTCAAAGCACAAGATCACACAAAGCTGATTCTTGTAAAACTTTAATTGCTTACCAATTGAATTTGGATTGCACTAAATCGCATGAAAAATCCCTAATTTTGCCAACTTTGTTCACAGCCCAGAACGACTAGTAGTTCAATTCTTACGACATTTCCTAATTTCTGCATATAGATACTCCCTTAACATACATACAAAAAATCTTCAATTCCCAGTCTTCTAGCCCTTAAGACTCCAAAGAAAACCCTAATTCGTGTCACTGTATCCCAATCCTTCTGTAGTCATCAATAAGGCCAAACGTAGTTGTCCTTACCCATTAACAAGGCAACCAAGCAAGAGAGGATATATATATATATATATATTGTATTCTGTAACGAGACAAGCAGCAACATCAGTATTATCGTCAAGTTCCTCCAGAAGGCAAGTAACCTACAAGTATTTTTATGTAAGAGAATATAAGAAGCACGTCCAATTGAATTAGAAGTATTTTTGTATGAAAAAACGCTTTTTAAAAAAAGAAAGAAAATCATCAGATGAATTGAATACCACTTGGACAGCATATAATAGAACTAAATATTAGACACAAAAGAACAGCCGGTCAACCATATGACTCTCCTCTTCGATTAGGAGAAACATAGAGGAGTATTAAGGAAAGAAATGAGAAAAGCTACAGGGATCTAAACTAACAAAAACCAAGAAGAAAGCGAGAGAGAGTAATTTTAAGAACTGCAGAACAAGTTGCAAAAAGGTCATGGAAGCAAAATATGTATGGGCTTCCATTGTAACAAACAGATGAGGTTAAAAACTTTTATAAGGAGTGCTAAAGATCAGAAGATGAGAGTTGTTGATTAAAATTTCTGGAAATTAATGAGAGAACAGGGGATATATTATTTTGACAACATGCCAAATGAAATAAATTTTGAAAAAATGGAAGAAGAGCAACCAAAGAATTAACTTTCCTTTTTTAACTACTAAAAAGAAAGTTCTTTGGATCGGTTCAGAGGTTATATTCAATTATATACATATTCCCAGGCCCAGATGTGCGCATGCGCTAATGCATAGATATGCATGATTTAGTTCAGGTTATGGGGATTGCAAAAAATCAAAAGACAGTTCTTACATATTCTCTATCTCTTGAGCAATCCCATTATGAAAGAGTCTAAATTTCATTGGGAGAGCCAAACTCACAGCTTACTAGAAGCAAAAATAGAGAAGACAGCAGGAGAGACGGCTATTTACTTATGTCAATAAATGCCAGAAATGATAGTGTCATAACTCGATTGAAAAGTAAACCCTAAATTTACATCATAAGATAACCATAAAGTCGCACAAGAGTCATTTAAAACTTGCAGCAGGAAAAGTATGGGGAAAAAATCATAATATAAAGACAACAACTTGAGCTAGCATGTAAGTATATATACGATAGATGTCAGTGGAGTGTTGACCATCTTCCAGTACAAAGAAATTAATCTAGTATATTTGCAGAAATGCAAAAGCACATAAAATCAAAGCTTTTTTTATGTTGATTGACTGAAGTTAACATTAACAAGTAAACATGTAAATACCAAGCAATTTAAGAGTTTTTTATAACAAATTACTGCTAGAGAAGGGAGGAAGTTGTCGGAGGGTGCATCTCCAGCCAACACATGAAAGAAGCATTTAAATCAAGTCAGGATAGATTAAGTATATGCACATACTGTTTTACAAGCTAAGGATCTGACTGCTTGAGAATCTGCCTGCAAACCAACTTGAACAAAAGGCTGCAAAGAAAACAAAACAGAATATCAAAGCAATAAGGATAACTTAAACAAAGGAATAATACAAAAGAATTGAATCACAAACAAGCAATTAGATGCAATGCATGGGCCCGCAACGAAAACAAATACTCGCTGGTTCTGAAAATTGTCAAGATAGAATGCTATTACTTTCCTTGCTAGTTCATGATACATCTCTGCCTAGAGTAAACATTTGTTCTTCTAACAAACTGCTTGCTCTTAAAAAAGAAATACTTTCCACACGTATGATTATGCCTACCTACCCTAGAACCAAATTCAGGGACAATTCTTTATCCATCAACTTTGTTGGTCATATATATGTTAGTTACCACATGAAGTGCATATAAAATACAAAACATTATGTTTTGAACGTAAAAGAATTCATTTCTATATTTTGTTGAAGAATTAATTATAGTTGGAAACAGACACACGAGTACGGTGAAGTGTTTTAAAATATAAGGGGCAACAAGACTAGGGTCAACCATAGTCACTGAGCAGTAAAATGTCGTAATTTTAAAATAAGCATTCTCATCTTCCATATAGCTCACAATTGACTGCATTTTTTACAATTGAAAGATCGGAACCTGCAATTCTGAAATTTTTTTCCCAAACATGAGAAATCAATTGAAAGTAAAACTCGAAATAAACTGTAACTTAAGTAGTTAATCTTAGACCAAATGCAGAATATTGCCTTTGGCAACTACTATGCTTTCACATCCAGTGAAGCGAGTGAGTACGCCATGTTCCAATAGTAATTCGAACACCAATAGAACAATGATTGGCAAATGGAGAAAGTCACAAACCATATACTGTGGAATCAAAGAAGCGCCAAAATGTAACTGATCCTAAGCAAAACAAATTGCTATCTCACAATCACAAGTTCCTGAGAATGTGACTGATCCTAAACAAAGCAAATTGCTATCTCACAATCACAAGTTCCTAATAAAATCAGCTGAATTAAATGGAGTCATTTTGTAGATTATGGCTAAGAAAAAAATTAGTTTCAACATCCTCCTGATATCCTCCCAACTCAACTGAAAAGAAAACAAAGAAAAGAAGTTCCGACAGAAAAAAACAAAGCAAAGTTGAAGTAGAAGCTGACTTAATTATAGCCGGAAGAGGAAAGCGATTGAGAAAGTCCCTTGCTGCGGCGTCGTTAAGAACTCCTGAAATCGAATCAAAATTATGGTTCAGGAATATTCTGGGGTAGGGGAAAAAACAAGCAGCAGCAGCAGCAGCATGGAGAACAGAAGAGTGTGTACCAGGATAATGAGCGAAATCTGAAGCTGTTTCAAGTAGCTGAGTAGGATCCTCCATTGAAAACTCTACGTCCATTTTGCTTTGTTGATTTGCTTTTGCTCCGACTCGCTCTCGCAGCCTCGCGACGAGCCGACGAGTGCCAACTAAAGACACCGAAACGGACCGACGTGCGTGGCAATAGGTATTCTACGTGTCGCGCCGGAGACGACAGGGACAAGTTCATGGACTTTTTTTTAATATAACCTGATTATTACAACAAAATTGGATAAAATTTCGTGATCACAATGAAAAAAAAATTAGTACATTCCAAAATCAATTATAAAATTAATAATTTGACAACCATAATTTATGAGATAACTATAATTTAAATTTTACATTTATAATATATATATATATAGATATATATGAGAATATATTAATTTTGAGTGTATATAAAAATGTTTAAATATTTTTTAAAAATCAGGATTTTGAATCTTACAAGTAAATCTCATTTATATGATCTGCATATATACAACTATGAAAACAAAAATATGGTAATAATTAAAATCATTTTTTTCAACCCTCCCCTCCCCTTCATTTCATTTTTTCCAAAATGCATATAATTCTATTTCAACCCACCCCTCCCCTAACCTCCCATTAATAAACCTTCCAACCAAACAATGCCTTAAGTAAAAACTTCTTTTTAGGCTTTTGTTGAGCTCTCTCTGCTTTTCCCCTTTCATGTAGAATTGAACACTGATACTCTTTCTTAGTGTGGCCAATGATTCATCTGAGACACGAGGTGTGTGTATCAAAGTCGGTTGAGTTTAATGAAATTTATTTAGTCATTGGCCGTGAATTAGAATTCGAATAGATATGTTTACATTTAATGTATAACAGCATCTCCAACAGATTGATTCTGATAAGAGAATTCATACAAAAAAAAAGTGGTGTGTGTAGTGTACTTTTTTTTTTTGGAAAAAACTGTCTTTTTTTTGTATAAAAGATGCTTCCAGTATTCTGATCAGTAGAGAGAGAGAGAGAGATGCTGAATAATTAATTTTGTCAACAACTACAACTTACTAAAGCTTTTGCAGCCAGCCCACATCACCATATCTGCTGTAATGTAAAGCTCAACAAATTATGAAGGGAAAGACCAGTAATGATAAAGACCCTCCAAAGAGGAAAGAATAGAAAGTCTCTTGTCTTCATTCTTCTGCCTCATCATTTCATGTGATCTTGCTATATATCTTATTAGAGAAGTTTGGTGCTCATATTAACTTATTGATTTATTCAATACATAACATTTCTGTAAATCCATAATTATTTATGATATTATCCACATTCCATTCAAGAAAGGCGAGAGAGAGAAAGATCGAAGAACAAGTTTTGGAGAATAACATTGACTCTTAACAACTGTGCCTTAGATCTTCCTTGTTTTTGGAAATTTCATAACGAAGGAAGTAAATATGCCAGGATTGCTCACAGTTTTTTCAGTGTCTTTTCTACATTTTTTTTTCTTTGATACTGGACATCTGGATCTAGAGAATCTAGATCATATTGTTTTTAAAATTTTAATATTTTTATGATGAACGGATATAAATATATATATAGCTGAAAACAAATATAATTTTTCAATTACAACCTTAAAAAATAAATAATCAATGTATTGCACAATAAAAATTCAAAACACTACATATGTCACCAAATGTCTTTTAGGTTGACAATAAATTAGCTTATAACCTACAAAATTATAAGTTTAATTTAAATCATGCTGTTCATTAAGGACATTACTCCCTATGTAAGCACATCTATAAATGCTTTTTAAATTTGGAAGCATGTCCTGAGTCTAGTGAGCCATTGGAATTCAACTTAAATTTTTGTTTAATGCATAGTCTGCTGTAAATTAAATTTTCTATGTTCTTTAAATCTGGGTTCTATTTCTTAAATTTCACATGGTCACCTGGGAAGTAATATGAGTGGAGAGGTCAGATTAGGGAATAGTTAATATCTAAAACTTAATTATATTAAGTTGTACTCAACTATTTTGTGAACAGCACAATACAGGAAGAAGGATCATTTAATTTTATCAAGAAAAAATCGAACTGAATGATCCCAAACTAATTTGGACGATGCAAGTATACCTATACACACACACACACACACAGAGAGAGGGAGAGAGAGAGGAAGTACACCTCTTGCACACTACCCCCAATAATGGACTGTAAATATATTTGCTTTATCATCACAGCTACTATAGCTTCATAATTATCACTGATAATATTCATATTCATACTCCACCACAAAGACCAAAAAAAGAACAGTCTTAGAGAGGACCTATGATCCATAAGCACTATATATACATATTAAGATCCTATATATATACACAGTCCTGTCTGCTGTGTTCACTGACTGAAAGGTTAAAAGAGAAAAACGAAGAAGGTGAAATAGTACAGAGAAAAGAAAGTAAAGCAACAGAAGAAACAAAACAAAAAAGAAAGGGGAAGAAAAGGCAAAGAAACTGTAGAGAGCCAAAGCAATGAAGTACGAACAAGAACAAAGACAGGGGGGGACTCATCAAAGTGTTTAAAGGTGATGATGATTCGGTTTGTGTTCGTATAAATTCCAACGGCAAGCTTTTGGGTTTTTGAAGGTAGCACCATAGCATGTTATTCTTTGCCCTTTAGATTTCAGACCCACCAGAGAAAGGAGAAGGCCAAGACGTTAGAATGCACCATTGTTTGAAACCCTAGACAATAATTATATCACAGAGAGAGACGGGGAGAGAGAGGTTTCAACTTTTTCAAGTGTGTTACAATAATAATGATAATGGCTAGCTAGAGAGGCTTCAATGTATTGGTATTATTATTGATATTGATATTACAGTAGAGTACAGAGACAGGAGCGTGCGAAGCCATTTCCATGCACAAAGGCTTTCTCAACCAAAAAAAATAGTTTTGAGGGATGTTACTCATTGCATTCCCAATCATGCACACATCACACACACCATTTTAGTCTTTATGTGTACTCTTATCTCACTGTAAAGTTTCATCATCGTTATCATTGTTATTATGAGGCTCATGTACAAAAGTTACATGTATGTATATGTAGCGATAATATATAGGGTATCATGATTCATCATGAACCACACAAATATTTACTGTACTGTGATGTGTGCCGATGTGTGTGTGTTGTAACATTAATGCCATGGTGATAGAGACTTAAGGATGATGAATGTTTTGTTGCTGGGAAATAAGAAGTCAGAGTTTCAGAGGAAACATGGTGAAGTGTTTAACCTCCTTTTCCCCTTTTCATCATCCACAGCTAACCTGGGCTGTCTGTGTGTCTTGAGTCTCACATTGGCGCCAAGATAAGTGAGATTTACAATAATCTCTTCCTTTCAACAGGATAATCTTTTGGAATTGTCTCTCTCTTTAAAATTGTCTGCAAAGACAGATGTCACGGGGAAGGCTGCCTATCATGAAGAGTCTGACCAATAAGAAGACGAGTGAATTGCTAATACACACACGGTCTCCTCGGATGTTAAGAATAGAGCAAGTTGACTTTTTAAAAAAAAAAAATAAGGAAAGCTAAATCCATTACTTAATTAAAAGTTTTTAATTATATGTATTATTATATTATATATAAGTTTATGAGTCAGACAAATTAATTTAAAAAACATGATAAATTTAAATACTTTAAAATAATATATTTAAGTTATAAAAGAGAGCCTATTGAATTAGAGAGCGAGCCTTACAAATTCAGTAGGCTCTCTAATTTAAAACAAATTAGCTTATGTCACACTCATGCTTAATGAAAGGTAGGGGCATGTGTTTAGGGGGTAAAAATAATATTGTCTGAAAGTTTTTGTATTCAATATAATGGAAAAACAAGTACTATATATCTATATAAATATATCTGCTCTTTGTATTGTTCATTAGTTTTGAGTCTTGTAGAAAAGCGTAGCATTCTATTTATATATAATAAATAGATAGCTTGATATTTTCTTTGTTCTCAGTATAATAGTGCTAATACAGGAAGTAAAAAAAATTAGTGTTTTAGAAGTACTAAGGAGGGTTATGAAGTTGGTGCTATAGTTCAACTCTATGAATAAAGAAGCACATTTTTTTTAAACGACGGAGAATGTCATTGCCTTGAAATGTAAATATATGCGTCACTATACTTTTATTGGTAGATAAAATTGACTTATTTTTTAATCCTTTAAATAATTGACTTGACTCCAGGTCACTAGCCAACCCATTCTTATTGCCTAATTTTTATGCATCCTAGTAAGTTTAATTTGTTAAAATAAATTATAGAAGTTTAAAAGTAGGGAAATTTACTATTAGGCCCCAAATAGAAGAATTAATGAACAAAATGTCCCAAAGATTGGTAAAATACCATCAGGTCCCAGTAGTA